>CM046040.1:27440094-27650914 GCA_025215565.1 Flaveria ramosissima | reverse complement strand
AATTTTCGCAAAACAGCAGCTTCAGTCGCACGAGTGACCCATTCGCACGACTGGACTCCATTCGCAGTGCTCATTCGCACGACGACGGACCTAGTCGCACCCTCATTCAGCCGACTGAACCGTTCGTTCGCATAGCTCATACGCACCAGATTCATTCGCACGACTGAACCATTCGCCCTGTTCAGTCGCACGGTTGAACCAATCGCAGAGTTCATACGCACGATAAGACCATTCGCATCCTTCAGTCGCATCAGTTAAAGTTTATTTGATTAGATTTTAAGTTTATTAGCCATGGAAGATCAGATGTCAGCCTTTACTGCTGGGAAGGACTCAAGAATTCAGAACCTGCTGTTGCTTGAGAGTGAGGTGGGTAATCACAATAAACCACCAAAGCTTTGACTTTAGATGAGTTTCCCCACTGGAAACAACGTTTTGAGATCTACCTCAATGGAGTAGATCCTAATCTGTGGGAAGCTATCGAGGTTGGTTATAGTACACCGGTGGGAGCAGATGGAGTAAAATTAACGTTAAGTGGGATGACTGACGCACAGAAAGTAAAGTACAATGCAGAGAAAAGGGTTTATGCATTGATCACTCAGTCAATCCCCAAAGACATATTCCACCAGTACTCAGAGAACAAGCAGTCCAAGAAACTGTGGGATGAGCTAGAGAAAAGATATGATGGGAATGCATCGTTAAAGGCAATCAAGGCAAAGGAGTTAAAGAAGGAATTCGATAACTTCTCATCGATTGGTAACGAGAGTTTAGATGAAGTCATAGACAGATTCTACCACTTGATGAGCGAGTTGCATACACATGGAGTGGAAACGACTATGGAAGAGAAAGTAAGCAACTTCGCAGATGGATTGCCTGATAAGTGGGCTTCATTCGTGTCTAATCTTAGACAGAATGGAATGCTTGTAAAGCTGGATATAAATGACTTCATTCTCAAGCTGCGTGAAGAAGCACTAAGGATGAAGTATAGAGCACAGAAGTCTTCGTATACACAAAACCCAGCTTTATACAATGCCACGCCTCAAGCTAAGACATCTGGAGCACCTCTCCAGACAGCATTTGTGTCTAGCTCGTCAGGTCCTTCACATGCTTCTCCTTCTGGATCAGACACGTCAGGGTCGTCATGTACCCACTATATTGGATCAGAAGCAAGTGCTACCAAATTGAAGACCGAGAACCTCGGTAATGTGACCGTAGAAGTAGCACGAGAGCATATGGATCTTCTAGCCGCAGTAGTTCATTCATATGATGGACTTGTGGCTGGGAAGATTTGAAACTGTCATCTGGCAGATGAAGACTACGAGCAGGTAGATGAAATGGAGCTTGAAAGAATGGATATAATGTGGGCCTTAGCTAGCGCTGTCCGAAGGGCGAAAAGTTTGTTAAGAAGACAGGACAAAATTTGATAGCTACTAAGGACACCACATTTGGCTTTGACAAGAGCAAAGTGACCTGCTTCAACTGTGGAGAGAAAGGGCACTTCAAGAGGGAATGTGTCAAGCCAAAGAAGACGGGTAATGGGAACCCGTTCTCATCCTTTACTCGCCAAGACAAGCAAGCTTCCAGTTCTACTTCATCAAACAAGGACCCAAAAGCCTTGACTGCTCATGATGATGAAGGACAGGACTGGAGTTTTAGATTTGTCTCACCAGAATCTAACATTGCCAGTGTTGAAGAATTGATGATGATTCTGCATGAGAGTGAAGGTGATTTAGCAGTTGAAATAGCGATGTCACACAGTGAAGAAAACAACTGCAGCTGAGGTCAGTTACACACCAAAGGAGGAGACTTCCACGTCAGAAACAGAAAAGTCAGAATCACCAGAACCAGAGACGTCTGATGCTGCGTTGATGGCTAACTCTTCTGAAACAACACAGGTAAGTACAACTGACCAAATGTTTAATAATCATGCTTGTTCTAACTGTGATATGTTTAGGAATAGCATTGATGAAAAATTTGCTAGGTTATTAGATCACAATGATAACTTAGTAAAGGATTTACAACTATGCACTGAGGCCATAGAGTTCTAAAACAAAATGAGCATAGTTATAAAGAAAAGATAGACCTATTGACTAAACAACTTAGGGAAACCGAAGTAGTTGCCTTTAATCAAGCAAATGACATTAGGTACTATCTAAACTCCCTAGAGGACACTAAGAAACAAAAGGCAGTTCTAGAAGTAGAAGTTAATTCCTTAAAACAGAAACTGCATAGTTGGACTAGTTCTTCACACATAGTTCAACACTTAGTGAGAGAAAGGAATAATGGGGAGGGATTAGGCTACAAAGTGGTTCCACCACCACCTGAGACCTTGATGAACACCAAGTCTAAACCAGTAAACAACAACCCAATCAAGGATCATGTGGTGACCACTCCTCTTGTTACTGATCCAGACACATCATGTTCATCTACTGAATCTGGACAGAAACAAAAGGAGGCCACTTCAAAGGCAAAGGGTAAATTGCCTTGTGTTAATCTGGAAAATGAATTTGAAAAAGTTAACTTAAAGTCAGGGTCAAACAGAGTCAAATCAGAACCAAAAAGACTTCAGTCGTTAATTTTTCACATGCTACAAGTCAAAACCAGTTAACAAAAAAGGTGGAACAAGTTAAACAGGTAAACAGTTAAATTTGTTAAACCAGAGAAAACATCAAACATGCAAGAGTCAAAACCTAAAGTGATTGATGTTACTAAAGTGTCACGCATTTCTCCACAAAGAAAGTCTACTCATAAAGTTGATAGCAGATTGTGCTACAACTGTGGAGAATGTGGACATATTGCTTCCTATTGTCCTTTCTATCAAACACCTAGGAAGAAGATTGATCTTCAGGACTCTAGACCTAGGTCTTCTAAGAGGAGTTCTCTAACTCCACCTAGAAGATCTAGTGAACCTAAAGTCCAACCTGTAAGCCAGACGACTGTTTATCATAAACAGGCATTGCACAAATCTGGCTTATGGAAAGAGAAGTCATCCTGTGTGTCTGATACTGATGACAAGAAGGAATCTGAGTTACCCTCACCTTCTAAAGGTCAATGGGTAGAGTTTATGATGTGTGATGCCTCTGGGAAACCCAAGACAGTAAAGGCTTGGGTTCCTAACCTAAAAATACATTTACTTGATATGTGCAGGGTGTTCGGTATAGCGCTGAGACTAACACGTGGATTATAGACAGCGGAGCATCCAGGCACATGACAGGAAATAGAGCCCTTTTATCAAATGTCAAACAAATAAAAGGAGGGCATGTTTCCTTTGCAGGAAACAAGGGAGGATACATCACAGCACAGGGAGAAGTGGGAAATCAGAAAGTAAGTTTGATAAGGTGAACTACGTTCAACAACTTCAGAATAACTTACTTTCTGTTTCCCAAATCTGCGATAAAGGATTTAAAGTCATCTTCGACAACAAGAAGTGTTACGTGCTGAAGAAAGACTATATGATTCCAGAGGACCAAGTTCTGATGACTGCTTCAAGATATAAGGACCTATATGTCTTGGATCTGTCAACAGCTGCTCCAACGGATCATGAGGTGCAGTGCTTTCTATCTAAAGCTACTGAGAAGGACTCAATCTCCTGGCATAGGAGAATGGGACACATTAGTCAAAGGAAGATGAATCACTTGATTCAGAAGGACTTAGTGAGAGGAGTAAATGTCAAGAACTTCCAACTTCCTGACTTTTGTGTAGCTTGCAAGAAAGGCAAACAGACAAAGAAGTCTCATAAGGAAAAGAAAGTTCATTCAATAGAACTTCCTCTTGAACTTCTTCACATGGATCTGTTTGGTCCAGTCAGTACAAGGAGCATTGCAGGCGATTGTACTGTTTTGTGGTCACTGATGACTACTCAAGGTTCACTTGGGTAATGTTTCTGAAATCCAAATCAGAAACATTTGAGTCATTCAAGGAATTAGTCACCACTCTGGAATCTCTCTACAAGCTAAAAGGTTAGACAAGTACGCTCAGACAACGGGACCGAATTCAAGAATCAATGGATGGAGGCATACTGCAAGGAAAAGGGAATTGTTCATCAATTCACTTCAGCATACACGCCTCAGATGAATGGTGTTGCTGAGAGGAAAAATAGAAGCTTGATAGAGACTGCACGGACTATGCTGGCTGACTCGAAACTGCCTATCCAATTCTGGAATGAGGCAGTAGCAAATGCATGTTATACACTGAATCGAGTCCTAATAGTCAAGCGCCACGGAAAGACATGTTATGAGCTACTACAAAGACGCAAACCGAATTTGGAGTATCTTGAACCTTTTGGCGCGCCGTGTACACTTCTGAAGAAGACGCAAGAAGGAAAATTCAGCGAGAAGGCAGATGAAGGAATCTTTCTAGGATACAACATACCGAATAAGCGAGTTTACAATAACTCAACGGGTCTTGTAGAAGTGTGGTGTAATGTCGACGTTCAGAGATATACCACGCCTCCTACAGGCAAAGGACCTGCCTACTTCTTCGATTATGATGGATTCTTCAAATCCTTCAACATACCTCTCTCTCCCTCGGATGATGAGCTAGCTACTAGGATGATGTATGATATTCTGAATACACCATCTAGCACACAGGGAGAATCATCTACTCAGTCAGGGGAGTAGTCGACGACAGTGACTCCTCCTCTGAAGATGAAGCTGAAGCAGATGACCAGAACAGTCAGGAGGAACAGGTTCCAGTTCCTGAAAGTCCACAAGCATCTACGAGTGATGCACCTTCGACTTCAGAACCTCAAACTCCAACTACCTCAGATGCAGAACCAAATGTTCATAATCTTGGTTCTGAGGTAGCTGTTCCTACTACTCCAGGATCACGACTAAACGTCTATCATCCCCTTGACAATGTTATTGGGGATGTCAGATCAGGAGTACAAACCCGAAATCAGTTATACTCAGCTGATTACGCCTCGGTTATGGAGAAAGGTTACATTCATGATGGTGCCTATCGATGTTTTGTCTCGCAGGTTGAGCCAAAATATGTCAGTGAGGCACTCAATGATGAGGCGTGGGTGAGTGCCATGCAGAAGAACTTCTGCAGTTTAAGAAGTTAGGTGTATGGACATTGGTTGATAAACCTAAAGGTGCTAAAGTCATTGGCACTAAATGGGTACTAAAATGCAAGAAGGATGACCAAGGGGTCATTATCAGGAACAAAGCTCGACTGGTGGTTCAAGGTTTTCGCCAAGTCGAGGGAATTGACTACAATGAGGTGTTTGCACCCGTGGCAAGGATGGAAGCTATTCGTATCTTCCTTGCCTATGCATCGTACATGAAGATCAAAGTCTACCAATTAGATGTAAAGAGTGCATTCCTTCATGGGGAAATCAGAGAAACAGTCTATGTAAGTCAACCGAGGGTTTTGAAGATCCTTACCATCGGGATAGAGTTTACAAGCTCGACAAAGCTTTGTATGGGCTTCATCAAGCTCCTCGAGCTTGGTATGAGAAACTCTCAACTCATCTGTGAAACACGGCTTTCGCAGGGGAGTAATTGACTGTACACTGTTTATTAAGGAAAAGGATGGCGACCTACTGCTTGTACAGATATATGTTGATGACATAATCTTCGGGTCAAAGAACGAAGAGTTATGTAAGAGTTTGAAGCAGTAATGAAGAAAGAATTTGAGATGAGTGCCATGGGGGAGATGAAGTTCTTTTCTGGGTTACAGGTGGATCAGACACCTAATGGAATCTTTCTACATCAGACCAAGTATGTAGGAGACATTCTCAGTCGCTTTGACATGGAGAATGCTTCTGCTGCTGGGGACTCCACTTGCTACGAATCATGATATAGCACCTGATGAGAATGGAGATCTAGTAGATGCCACGATGTACCGAGGATGATCGGATCCCTCATGTATCTCACTGCCTCAAGACCTGATATTATGTATGCTACATGTCTATGTTCAAGATATCAGGCTAAACCAAAGGTCAACCATCTGATCGGGGTCAAGAGGATTTTTCGTTATCTGAAGGGTACACCCACTTGGATTGTGGTACCCTCATGATGATGACTTTGAGCTTACCGCGTATAGTGACTCGGATTACGGGGGCTGCAAGATGAACTACAAGTCTACATCAGCAGGGTGTCAATTCTTTGGGAGAAGATTAGTTACCTGGCAGTGTAAGAAGCAGACATCGGTTGCATTGTCAACCTGTGAAGCCGAATATGTTGCTGCTGCAAGTTGCTGTTCTCAAATCATCTGGATTCAACAGCAAATGCGGGATTACGGTTTAAAATTCTCATCTACTCCTATTTTTGTTGAAACTCTGCTGCAATTGCAGTAACTAAAAATCCGGTCCAACATCCTAAGACCAAACACATCGGTATTAAAACCATTTCATAAGAGATTGTTTTGAAAAGAAATTAATTGATGTGGTTAAAATTAATACTGATTTTCAACGCGCTGACCTCTATACTAAAGCTTTGATAAACCACGTTTTCAATATTTATTAGAGGTCAACGTTGGTGTTTAAAAAAAAAGAAAAGTGAGTAATTCCTGTGATGATGAAACTGTGTAGTCCGATGTCGTGTACTTAAATTTATTTTATTTTAATTGATTTGTTTATTGATTTAATTTTATTAAACTCATGTTTTTTTGCTGTTTATTAAAATCTAAATAATTAAACCAGAAAATGATTTTAGTATTTTAGGGGGAGAATTGTCAGCAAGTTAACATTAAAAAAAAAAAAAAAAAAAAAGAGGGAGAAGGAGTAGCGAGCTGAAATAAGGTAGATTGTATCTGTGATACCGATTCAATACCTTTGGAAAATGATAGTACACAGGAACAAATCAAGAGGGACTTTAAAATTTAAGTTTAGTAATATGCAAAAGTTCAAAGAAATAAATCTGTGTAGTCTAAGCAATACTAAAGGAAAGATGATAGAAAACTGGCAACTCCTAAGGTGACACAAAGAAAGTAGACTTAGAGGTTGCTAGACCATATATGATATGTTGGTAGATTCAACACAATAGACAAATAGACCGGATTGGTGATTTCAAGATAAAACTAAAGTGTTCAACTGACTGTGGGCGTCCATCTTATCACTGGTTAACACAATCAACAATATTCCAATAAGGGGTAATGAGCAATTAAACGCCACAAATGTGTGCGGATGACCATAACTAGAGCAAAGCAAAAGAAAAAATGAAAGACAAATGCAATAAAGCTAATGACTTATGTTGTTGGTGCATTTTGTGCAAAATAAAAATAAGCTGCTCTAACAAGGAGATAGGTTATGTGCCTCTCTGCTGTGCGATGGCACTGACCTGAGGATAAGCATAACCTAGATATTCTAGAATTCATTGTTGTTTGCCGCCTCTCTGCTGTGCGATGGCACTGACCTGAGGACAGGCTTCTCTTTGAAAGCTCTAAGAATAGTCTCTTCTTGTAATAATACCCGTAGACCGCTCAAAAGCTCCTGAGGGATGTTGATTACCATATAAGTGTGGGATACACAAGTGTTAGTTGAAATAATTACACCTAAATAAGTCACCAGTCTGTGTCAAAAGTCTGTGTATGGATTTAAGTGGACAAACATACTGACAATCATTGTGGCTACATTCTCAAAGGTTCAAATCAATGTGAGAATCTAAGAGTTTCAGTATGATTTCCTTATGTTGCAAAAGACTCTGGATGAACACCGAGAACTTGAGCATCAAAAGGTTTATAACGAGTCCCAAATGATTTGAATTGCCTGTATGATTCCAAAAATTGAATTGGTCCAGATGTGATCAACCTAAGTTGAAGCTATCTACTCCCGATCCAAATCCCGTAGATATCAATCTCTGGATTTATCTCTCACAAAAAGCCAAAATATGTCTGATTATGTAATTAGTTTAAATTCTTAAATTAGTTAGTTTGTTTTAAGTTTTAACTTGAGTCAAGTGTCGGGCTACATCAGGAAAATCAGAAGGAATAAACTCACTAAAGGGTCATGTCTGAGATGACCATATGTTCTTTGAAAGGTTTATCAGTCACGTCTGAGGTGACAAAGTATTAAAAAAGGGTCACGTCTGAGGTGACCAAAGTGGTTAAAAGGATCACGTCTGAGGTGATCAAAGTGTTTTCAAGATAAAAGGATCATTTAATTTTAATTAATTAAAAGAGTCTAAAAGTAAATTGGTAAAATAGCAGAAAATTAACTAAGTATGACCCATTCGCACGAATGGACCATACGTATGGACTAACCATACGAATGAAGTCCATTCGCACGAATGGATCATACGATTAGTCCAATCGGATGCTTAAGTGCGAACGAGTGAGTCAGTCGCACGACTGAACTTCAGTCGGACGACTGGAGAAGGGCGACTGACCCAATCGCACGACTGAGTCCCACTCGCACGACTGAAAGGTGCGAATGAACTCAGTCGCACGATTGGAACTAGGGTGGATATAAATAGAGGTGGAGTCGGTCGCAGAGACTCCTCATTCTCAAATCGCCCCTAATTCGCATAGTGTACCGTTACTCTGCCGAAATTTCATTTGCCTTACCTTTCTTGTTGATTCTGTGATACTAACGTTCGTTCATCATCGTACAGGTACTTAGAAGTTCGTTCCATCAAAATCAAAAGAATTGAAACCCTAATTGGATTAATACTACTGTGAAGTGCGAACCGCGAATGTCAAACCCTAATAACCTATTAAAACTAAGTAACATGTTAAAATTGAGTATAATAGGTTGTTAGGGAAGAGAAGGCGACACTAAAGAACCGGTTAATTGAGTGATAAGACTTATTCTGCGTAGATTCGATCTTTGGACGACTGAACACATGAGACAGACGACTGGTCGTCCGGATGAACTTCAGTCGCACGACTGAAGGGTGCGAATCAATTAATCGCACGACTGAACCATGCGAATGAGACTCAGTCGCACGACTGGTGTAACCGCACAAGAGTACATGCGCATGAGTCCAGTCGCACACTCAGTCGTGCGCATGAGTTCAATCGCACGTCTGAACCTCAATCGCATGATTCAGTCGCACGACTGTCTCCAGTCGTACAACTTCAGTCGCATGACAGATACTTTTTGTTCAAAGTTTAAGTGTTGCTTTATACTCTTAGCCAATGAAACTAACGTTTATGTTATTATGTGTTACAGATGGCGAGTAGATGGAATATGAGCACCAAGCACAACATATGTGCTCACCTGGACTTGACATCCAGGAATGCCGCCGACTTCACAGGCATTATCACTTTTCTACAGAGATCCAGGATCGCTCACGCTATATCCACTCCCTGCACACCATACAGGTCAGTGCAGCAGGCCTTCTGGGAAGGCGCATCTGTAGACAGATCCACCGAGCCTCATTGCATCAGGAGCTCGATTTTTGGTGAGGCCATCACTATTTCTGAGGAGGATCTGAGGATAGTTCTCCAGTTTGGAGATGATGCTGAGTGTCCCACACGTCTACACCCCCTCACCGTCCGTGGATGCTTCATGAGAGCCAAGTACTCTGGGGACATCAATGCCGGGGTACTCAACAAGAGTAACCTCTGTCCCCAGTTTAAGTACCTTGCGCACGTGTTGCTGAAGTGTATAGCATCACGGAAGGGAGGTTTTGACGAGCTCTCGGACCAGATCCAGAACGCTTATGCAGCGTTAGTGCTGAACCACCCGTTCAGCTTCTCCAGGATGATATTCAGTTATTTGGTGGAGAACCTCGAGGGGAAGGGAAGGAAGGCTTCTGTATGTACCCTAGATTTCTACAGATGATCATTGATCAGAAGCTTCCTTCCCTGCCGAAGGAGAAGGAGGACGCTGTTATTCTCGAGGTCATGGACGACACGACTCTTGGACGGATGAAGGTCTACAGGGGGAAGCAGGTGAAGCCCCCTGTCAGGAGGTTGTTTGGGCATCTGGCCCGGGCTGATTATGTGGCGCCAGCAAAGAGGAAGTGGCGCCACGAGGACAGTGACTCAGATGTGGAGCATATAGCTATACCAGAGACTGACTCTGATGATGATGATAGCGGCGACGCCGGGGATGACATGCCTGCCCCATCTAGAGGCACAGATATAGACGGTATTCCCCCGGGGTCAGCCACTGCCGGAGAGGTCGCAGAGATGGCCGGTTTCCATCAAGAGTTCGTCGCTGGTGATATCGAGGAGGAGGAGTCAGACGAGGAGCCCCTCACCAGGACTGTGGGAAGCAAAGTAGTTCCCACAGACCACGGGCTTAAGGTGGTTGGTGAGCACCCAAGGGACTCCTCGGAGAGAGATACTGACCCTAACTACGTTCCAGGGTCAGTTAGCAGAGCTGCAGGGGGAGCATCTACTTCCTCCGGGACTAGGAGGAAGCGGATGGCTCAACCACATGGTTGAAGAAGAAGAAGCGTCGTTTGACCTTCGTGACTACCCCCACAGCCACCACTACCACCACTACTGACATACCACCCATCACCACAGCCACCACAGCCACTACTCCTACTACCACATCCACCACTTTACCTACCACCACTGTAGCTATCCCATCCATCACCAGACCATTCACCCCTACTTCACCACCATCAGCTCACCGACCCATATTCACCACGGCCACTGCCACCACCACAACACATCAGGCTGGACCGTCAGCCCAGCCCTCACATGCTCATGGATTCACTCTACCTCACATCGGGGTAGAGGAGCAGCTTTCAGCGCTAACCGTATGGTGATGCGTCTGCTTGCTGCGGACGAGGAGAAGGCGGCGCAGATCCGCCAGCTGACCGACCTGGCTGCTGCCCAATCACAGCAACTGGCAGAGCAGGCTCGGGTCATAGACCAGAAGAGAGTTGAGGTGTCCCAACTCCAAGACATTCAGGCTCAGTCCGTTAAACGTATTGAGGAGTTGGAGACAACCAACAAGACTATCATGCTGAGGCTGAAGGGGTCGAAGGATGAGCCCCTGAAGCTAAAGGAAGGTGACGGGGATGATGGAGATGATGATGATGAAGATGAGGATGATGATGAGGAAGATGATGATGATGAGAGTCTGAAGATAGGACAGAAGGACGTGATGATGATGACGAGGCAGAAGGAGGGGATGCGGCTGCATCGGCCTCTACTTCAGGTCAGGAGCGGAGATCCAAACGTCGAAAAGACCAGTCATCCACTACTTCTGCTCCTCCGAGCGACACGCCACAGATTCAAGACAAAAATCCAAACTTTCAAAGGGATGAGTTTGACTTTGCTCCCCTTCAAATGGTCAAGACTCAGTTAACCATGATTCTTGACCTACAAGGGATAGTAAGACGGTCTGTGAGTTATACCCCTGAAGAAGGGGAGATAATTCATGACCTGTCTGATGAGCAAATAGCAGAAATGTTCAAACTCAATCCCGATGAAATAGTGAAGGACGCTCCAACAGTTGATTCAACCAGTGATGAGGAACTGAATGATATTGATGAAGTTGAGGTTGAAGACATCACTGCAGAAGAGTATCCTCAGTACGCTGACGCCGAGGGAAATGTGGTCCCCAATCTGGGTGAATCCCTAGTCAGTGATACTTTTGAGGTACTTGACAAGATGGAGCAAGAAGCAGAAAAGACTGAAGGAACAGCCCAAGCCTCCAATGCAGACGTAGATATTCGCAAGGCTGAATGGGCTGCCTGTTTTGAAGAAGAAGAGCTCAGCGTGCTGCACCAAAGAGAGATGCCTACACCAAGCTCTACAGAGTCAAGAAACACCATAAGGTGTCGGGCAGGATTATCTCATGGGCTTATTTTGAAGACCTTAACGCTTATGCAGTTAAGAGGGAGCAGGGCATAGAGTACTTCAGGTTCCCACATGATCTGAAGACTCTACCTGGTTTTGAGCTCAACCAGCTGGCTAAACTAAAGCTGCTATATGCTGACCCGAGAAAGATGTCAGGCTGGTTCGAGGCTGCCCTGAGGAAAGAGTACCACACCAGGTGGGTCAACTTCAAACCTCAACAACCTACGAGGTATATCAGACGTTCTGAAGTTGATCCCATAACTGGTAAGCCAAAGATAGTGCTGAAGTGGAGTCCCCCGAGAACAATGTCGAGAATTCCTCTCAGGGAAATGCCACAGGACTTCACTCCCCACTTCAAATGGTGGTACTACGATTGGAGAACCGCTGAAGCTGTCATAGTATTGAATAAAGAGGGACAAATGGATACTATCAGGGTATTCGACCCAATGTGGCTAACCAACTTATCTGCTAATGATGTCTACACATTATATAAGTGGCCACTATTCTATGACACGCAAGATATTGTACAAGCCCTCCAATTCCAAAATGTCATAAGACTCTGCTTTGCTTTTGAGATACACGCAGGTGTCACTAAAGAGGAGAAGTACAAGAAGTATAAGGAGGTGATGCAGAAGACAAGAGAATAGATAGATCTAGGTCCAAGGGGGAGTTTGTTGATACATGTATGTCCCTAGATCATGATTTGTAATGTAATGAACTTGTCTGTCTGATTATGATGTAATTGTAATCGATTAATGAAATGATATGAATTGGTTGTTACTTGTAATGTTTAATATTTCATTAATGAGTTGTGATTGAATTGATTGGGTTTATGATTGTTTGAATGATAGCACGTTATGTTATATTAATTAAAACATTCAAACTTAACTTAATGAAGTTCTCATGCGGATGGCCCATGCGAATGGACCACACGCATGAATAACTTCATACGATTGACTCAATCGCACGACTGAACCAGGAGACTGGATCAGTCGTATGATTGACACATAAGATTGACTCAATCGCACGACTGAACACTCAGTCGTGCGGATGAATCAACCGCATGGTTCAATCGCACGACTGAACCATACTTATGGCCCAGTCGCACGATTGAACAATACTAACCTATAAATAGACCCAATTCGTGAGAAAACGTAAGCATTTGATCCCATTACGATTCCAGACGTACCCTAGCCGTCCAGAAGCCTCCCAAATCGTTCTCCAAGTTCATAGAACACATCAGATCGGTTCCTCATCGATTTCTGACGTTGATTTCAATTCTTGATTGATTCATCGTGTGTTCTCACTGATTGGATCGCCAATCAAATAGGATTCCGCACTATTTGGTTTGGTTTAACACGCAATCACTCGGTATTTCGTTCAAATACCAGGTCCTAACAATATATCATAACGGATATGATACTCAGTCAAGGACTGTTGATAATGAAAAATATTTGCATATCATAAGCAAAGATCAGATATTAGAAAAGCTGCCAATGCTTCAGTCTGGTTTACATTATACACATATTAGTATGCCTCAGGCATATATGGCAGTTAAAGAAAATTTTGTGATCCTGAAACACTTAACTTATGGCATGATAGATAGGTCATCCAGGATCTACAATGATGAAAAGAATTATTGAAAACACTCATGGGCATCCATTGAAATATCAAAAGATCCCACAATCGAATAAAATTCCTTTGTGTACATCTTGTTCTCTTGGGAAATTAATCACAAGGCCTTCGCCTGTGAAAATTGAAAAGGAATCACCTTTGTTTCTTGAAAGAATTCAAAGAGATATATGTGGGCCAATTCACCCACCATGTGGACTATTTAGATACTTTATGGTTTTGATAGACGCATCAAGTAGATGGTCACATGTCTCTTTGTTATCAACTCGTAATGTAGCATTTGCAAAATTCTTGCACAAATTATCAAATTACGAGCACATTTCCCTGATTATACTATTAAAGGGTGAGACTTGATATGCTGGTGAATTCACATCACATGCTTTGATGATTATTGCATGTCTGTGGGAATTATTGTTGAACACCCTGTTGCTCATGTACACACACAAAATGGCTTAGCTGAGTCGTTAATCAAACGTCTACAACTAATAGCTAGACTATTATAATGAGGACAAAACTCCCTGTGTCTATTTGGGGTCATACAATTCTTCATGCTGGATCACTAATTCGTATGAGACCAAGTGCAAATCTTAAATACTCTCCGTTACAACTTGTTACTGGTAATAAGCCAAACATTCCCACCTTAGAATTTTTGAGTGTGTTGTGTATGTCCCTATTGCACCACCACAACGCACAAAAATGGGTCCTCAAAGAAGGTTGGGAATATATGTTGGATATGAATCAGCTTCCATCATAAGATATCTTGAACCTTTAACTGGAGATGTATTTACAGCACGTTTTGCTGATTGTCACTTTAACGAGTCAGTTTTCTCGGCATTAGGGGGAGAAAAGAAAAAACAAGAAAATGATGTCTCATGGTATGTTCCTTCCTTATTGCATCTTGATCCAGTAACTAAACAACGTGAGGCAGAAGTTC
This sequence comes from Flaveria ramosissima, assembly GCA_025215565.1. Taxonomy (NCBI): domain Eukaryota; kingdom Viridiplantae; phylum Streptophyta; class Magnoliopsida; order Asterales; family Asteraceae; genus Flaveria; species Flaveria ramosissima. The sequence goes on along the minus strand of CM046040.1, from coordinate 27,636,642 downwards.
AAAAGATAATACACCTGCAAGAAATTGCAAATCAATTACCTGATTCATTTACTGATACAAACAGAGTTACTAAATCTCATATACCAGCTGCTAATGCTCCAGCTCGAGTTGAGATTCCAAATGAGCAAATAGATAACACAATGGCTCATGAATCTCAAAAACGTTTGAAACGAGGAAGACCAATCGGTTCTAAGGATAAAAATCCTCGAAAAAGAAAAACTCATGAAAAGGAAGTTGACAATAAGTGAATGATCTTGATGAAACGCTACATACCAAAACCTCTCATGGGGAGGATTTGGATGAAAATAACAAAGAAATGTCAATTAACTATGGTCACACAGATATCTTATGGAATCAAGATGAAATGGAAAGTATTGATGAAATATTTTCTTATTCTGTAGCAAGTAACATCATGAGTGGAGATGATGATCCTGAACCACAGTCAGTTAGTGACTGTAAAATAGACATGATTGGGATAAATGGAAAGGAGCTATGCAAGCTGAATTAGATTCACTTAACAAACGAAAGGTCTTTGGCCTATTGTTATTACTCCGATGGCCGTAAAGCCTGTAGGATAAATGGGTTTTTGTACGAAAACGAAATGAGAAAAATGAAGTTACAAGGTATAAAGCTACTTGTAGCTCAGGGTTTTCACAAAGGCCAGGGATTGATTATGAGGAAACATACTCCCCTGTTATGGATGCAATAACCTTTAGATACTTAATCAGTTTAGCAGTCTCTAAAAATTTAGAGATGCGTCTTATGGATGTTGTCACAGCTTACTTGTATGGATCACTAGATAGTGACATTTATATGAAAATTCCTGAAGGTTTTAAATTCCCCGAAGCATTAAGCTCAAAGCCTAAGGAAATGTATTCCATCAAATTACAAAGATCTTTGTATGGACTCAAACAATCTGGAAGGATGTGGTATAATCGTTTGAGTGATTATTTGACAAGTAAAGGATACACAAGTAATGTTATTTGTCCATGCGTCTTCATTAAGAAAACAACATCAGGATATGTGATCATAGCTGTGTATGTTGATGATCTAAATATAATTGGGACGTAAAAGGAAATAAATGAAGCAATTGCTCTTTTAAAGAAAGAATTTGAAATGAAAGACCTTGGAAAAACCAAATATTGTCTTGTTTGCAGATTGAGCATATGCATAATGAAATACTTGTACATCAGTCAACTTATACTGAGAAACTCTTAAAGCGTTTCAATATGGACAAAGCAAATCCTTTAAGCACACCGATGGTTGTTAGATCACTCAATGTTGATAATGATCCATTCCGTCCTTGTGAAGATAATGAAGAGGTCCTTGGTCCAGAGATACCATATCTCAGTGCAATTGGAGCTCTTATGTATCTTACTAACTGTACGAGACCTGATATTTCTTTTGCAGTTAATTTGTTAGCAAGATTTAGTTCAGCTCCTACTAAACGGCACTGGAACGGGATTAAACATGTTTTACGATATCTTCGAGGTACTATTGATTTAGGCTTGTTTTATCCTAATAATTCAAAAGAAGGTTTGGTTGGTTATGCAGATGCAGGTTATTTATCTGATCCCCATAAAGCAAAATCTCAAACTGGGTACGTATTTAAGAATGGAGGAACTGCGATTTCATGGCGTTCTCAGAAACAAACACTCGTTGCGACATCGTCAAATTATGCTGAAGTCATTGCACTACATGAAGCTTCAAGAGAATGTGTATGGTTAAGATCTATGACACAACTTATATCAACTTCTTGTGGATTGGAGAAAGATGAAAATGCAACACCAATCTATGAAGATAATGCAGCTTGTGTCTCATAAATGAAAGAAGGGTATATCAAAAGTGACAGAACAAAACATATACCACCAAGATTCTTTTTATACACTCAAGATCTTATTAAAGATAAAAAGGTTGAAATGAGATACGTTCAATCTAGCAACAATTCAGCTGATCTTTTCACAAAGGCACTTCCTAAAACAACTTTCAGAAAACATGTTTATGATATTGGCATGCAGCACGTACACGCAATGTAATGATCTACAAAAGACAATTTGAGGGGGAGTTATAAGCTGCACTCTTTTTTCCTTAGCTAAGGTTTTTTCCCACTGGGTTTTTCTTTAGCAAGGTTTTTAACAAGGCAGTACTTAAACTCTTGAAGTTTGAAAAGTGTCATCCAAGGGGGAGTATTATGAATTATTACCATGGCAAGTGGATGAACTCTTTGTCAAACTTGTAGATAAGTTTACTATGCTACTTATCTACCAAAATAGTTTACCTTGTCTACCAAGTTGATTGATCTTTGTAGTATAAATACCACCTCAATGTAGAGGAGAAAATGCACCTCTTGTATACACTTTCATAAGTTATACATTTCTCTTCTTCTTACTCTTGCAATTCTTTTTAAAGTTCTTAAGGTTATAACACTAATCTTGTGTTAATTATTGTGATATTATAACAATTTGCTTTTATATGTTTGGCATCTTTTGCATGCCTGTTTTGTACTTTGATGAACCTTAGAAAAGTATGGGCTGTTATATTATTAGTTTTTAAATTAATTTCTTTGCTAGTTTATATGATCTACACATAGATTCATTGTGTGATAATAAATGAATCATTTTAGTTATGATAATGTGGTTCTAAACCAGAAAGAAAAGCTATCATATAACTTGATAACATATGAATTTTGTACGATAATGATTAACATAAAAAGGCTAAATTGAATTTCTATCAAAGGGTGTAACATTTGCATTTCTCAATTTCAATTTGTGGGTGATGCAACGCTTCTAGGGTGAATTAAGGAAAAGCAAGTTACATTGTTGGGGTTACATTATTAGAATGGGTGAAGTATGTAATCTTGTTTTCTTTTCCTTTGAGTGTTTAGCTAGATAAACTATATATACCTAGGTCTACCAGTAAAGATGAAAAGTATTTCATGTTAACCCCAACCATGGATAGCAATCTTGTATTAGAAGCGACTTTAAAAGACTTTAGAAGAAGAACTTGAGTTGTTTAATCGAACCTATTATAAGGATGTTGGATTTGTTTCTGGTTACAATAGCTGCTTTTTAGTTCATAGCTTATGTGGTTGTAGAACGTTAACATGTTGGTGCATACTGGTGGTGACATAGACATTGATGTGGTATTATCAATTATTAATTGAAGTTGAAAGGAACAATAATAATAATAAGAATAATTATTTTTCGAAGTAATAACATTTTATTGAATTTAGATTTTTAAATAGATCCAGCTTTTTTGGGTTATAGTTATTTTTTACTTGACGATCCAAATAATGATTAAATGTATCCATAAATTTGAGCATGTCTAAGATTAATTTCGATTTGTTATTCGAGATGGGGATGATCACGGTCCAGTTTGATTAGATTTTTAAGGTAAACTGATAGCTTAACAGTGTTGTATAAATGAGCGAAATCGATTGATGGTTTGACTGTTCAATTTTAGTTGTTGTGACGAATTGAACCAGCGGTTCTGATGAGATGATCTATGTTTCGACATTTATTAACATTTTCATATAAATTTTGTTCAGAAATGAGTATGGTCAAATTTAAAAACATTTATGTGCTTATTTTGATATACGCTTTGAGTTGGTCTACATTTTTAACGTAATTTTGTTTGAAAATACGCAGGGTCAAATATAATATGTTTCCATTCTACTGTACAAGTCCGAGTTAGTCTACGTTTAGACGTAAATTTAGTTCTGAAACAAGTCGAGACGATAGTAATCTATACGTTATCATGTTGCATACGAGCCGTTGCACGAGCTTTTTTTTGGTAAGTTTACAGTTTTCCTACATTTCGATTTCATTCAACGATATAAATTGTAGTTATTATATGTTTTAACATTAATTAGTCCGAAAACAAGTCCTATTGATTGTACTCTATACTTTGTTAAGCCTTCAATGTCGCCGCAACTCACAGCGGGTAAAAAAACTAGCTGTTTAAATTTATAAATTTTATTCATAACATTATAGTTACATGCTTTATAAAATTGTAAATTGGTTTATAACGTTAATGCACAATTATATGTAAGACATACACACATATGAGGGCGTGTTCACTCCAAAACAATTTTTATTAAAGAGTTACAAGAATCATCTAAACAATTTGATGTAGTGCATAAAAATAATCACACATGATAGAAGATTGTTTCACTCAAAGAATGACGATAATTGCATGTAACACTTATATTTATAGTTTACTAGGTTATAATCTCGCGTAACACACAGATTAAATAAATTTACTATTACATGGTTTATAATATAAAAAGTTATGTCTTAAATATTGTGTATTATACGGATTGAATAAACCCATGCATTACACATTTGAAAATTTGAAATTAACATATTTATAATTTTAATTATGGATAGTTATTAATTAATAAATAGCTATTATAGCTTTCATAATTAAGAAAAGAGAGAAGCGAGATAACCAATTATTAGATGGCCTAGAATGCCCAGATTTATTTTTATTTATTAGTATAGAAATAAATAAGATGATTGTGCGCCGTCAATCGAATAATTCACTCTCTTTGTGAGTTATGACCATCTCTTTGTTATATCTAGATAGTATATTTAATATTTTATCTAGTATGAAACTAGAGGTGCATTAAACCAGATTAATCCAAACCAGTTCGTATAGGTACTTGTTTAAAATCAAACCCGGTCTGGTTCGGTTTGTTGATAAGTTTTAATCGCTTTGTTTCCGTTCCGAGTGATTTTTTCCGTTTATGACCATCTGGGTTCCGGTTTCAAACAAGTTTAACTACTGAGAAATATATACCGTTTAGAAACCTAGGGTTTATATCGCGTCCATCAGGGGTGAAGCTTTTTTGGGGCTCAGGGGGCCCCGACCACTCTTTTTTTCTCTCGGCAGTAGAAATTTATACGTATTTTTTAAAAAACTTTATGAGTAGCGAGTCCGGCCCATGATTTGAATCTTGTGACGTATGGATACTAGCTTCAAACCGGCACCAGGGCCATTTTCAGAGGAAAGTGGATGGCCCCGAAGAGAAACCCCAAAAGGCCCATTAAAGACAAAACTTTTACACTCACACTTCACACGGATCACATGGTCAATACGGCACCGTTCCATATTACATCCCATCGTCATTTCTCATTCCTCACCTCCCGAATACGGTTAAAACAACAACCACGTTCCTTGTTCCAAATCGTGCATCGGAGACGTATTCTATCTTCCTCCATGGATTCCATAAGATCTTCAACTTTTCCGTTGATATTGCTGATTATTATTTCCTCCATCCTCTGCTTTCAATCTAGGGTTTGTAATCACATCATAGTTTGTTCTACTTCTACTTCTGTTTGTTGTTGATTTGATATAGATCGGTGAATTTTATGTCTGCTTGATTTGGATGTAGGCCGATGGAACTGGTTCAGTTTATTTCCTTGATGGCTCCACTCACTCCTATTTTCAGTCTCCCTCATCTGAGGTAACTGTTGTGTTGAATTTTCTTATGGATTTGATGCTTGTTTTAGTTCTAATTGTGCTTGGTTACTGAATCTACGTTGTTTTTTTTTACTTGAATCGATGTAGATGCATAAATGATTTCGGTTGATTTGGTGTGTGGAGGTTACTAAGCAGTTTTTGTGGCGTCATTTTTGTAAAATTTGGATTCAGATAGCTGTAGATGCATATTCCTGTTATAATGCTATACCTAGTTTTGTTTGTTGATTACTTGTTTGTTCATGGACATAGGCCTGATTACTTATGCGTTATGTGATTACTGATGCTTATTATAGTGAATTATCCAGGGTTAGGTGCAATGTGTAATTAAATGGAAAACATTTTGGCCTGATTTGATTTACAGTAGGAAATCAAGCAACTTACATTGCTAGATTTTGATTTTATAGTTAATAACATGCTTTTGATTTATATATTCTATTTGTGATCATCAATATTAGAAGTTTGAATGTTTGGTAGGTAGTTCAAGAGATTGTTTTCAGATCTTGATTGAATGAATAATGCATCAAATAAGGATTTTGATGTCTTTTTGTCATAAAGGTTATCTGAGAGGCTAGTACCTATGCTTTTGTAATCATTGCTTGGTAGCGTAGGAGATTCATAAGTTTATTTCAAGAAATATCTCATTTGTGACCAAAGTTATTATTTGAAATAGAATGTGTAGCGTGCTTAGTAACCTTTAGGATGCCTGTATAGATGGATGGCCATAGTTGCTATTATTATGTTCTGTTAGCTCTTCAAATTCAATGGAAAATGGATATTTTTGTGAAGTGTGGACTGTGGATGCTAGTATATTAGTTTTATGAATACCAACAGCAGTATTGATTTGCAAACCTTTATAGAAAGCTTGTATTAGTCATATACTAATAGAAGTTAGAACAATTACAAAACCAACCAACCAACTAACCAAAAGCAATTCTTTAATACACAATGGGATTTGTTTTACTTGAAGACATTTAATGTTACACACTGCTGAACTTTTAAAGGACAACTATAGTATACAATAACCAATGAATATAGTTAAGTTGTTCAAATTTCCTTTCAAAAACCTCATAGTCATGATGTTTGTGATTGAAGTCTTTGCTTATTAATTTTACAACACATAATGTATTTATTTGAACCTAAAGAGATTGTGTTCAATACAATAGAAAGTTTCATTTGCATAGCTGGTAATGAGAGTCTTATTATATTTCAATGCATAAAATAACAAGCAATTGTTGCAAAATTAAAATGGTTGTTCTAATGTTATTTCAAGTCTATAAAAGACAAAGATTGACATCCTTGTTATCTTGTAAGGATTAATCTTTCAAATATTATCTTTTGGTTTGCCGAACACTCTGCGTTGTACACAAGCATAGCTGCAAGTCTTGGTAGAACTTAGCTTTGAGCTTCATCTTTTTCACAAATAATTAACTACTCTATGGGGGATGATGGAACTGGAATTTACATTCTATTTCTTGCTTGGTTCAAAAGTGATGGAATAAATTTTAATGAATCCCCAAACAAAAGTATATTAAAAGAATAAAAACGAAATTCCAATACATGGTGTCAACTAAACATATAACAAATTCTTATTTTTTTGAATTTTGTTTCCTTCAAATTCCACTTATTTGTTGGATTCTAATCCCTTTAAAAGTATTATGCAAACCAAACGGCCCCTTAGAGTGTTAGGGCCTACTTATCTTTTATATTAAGTCCACATTTGCATATTTGCATAAAGTCCAATTTTATATTTTAATAATTCCTCAGGCTTGAAACAAGAGTTATAAGTATATCAAAACAAGACTACAAAGATATGTAGTGGCCCGGGTGGATGTTAACATATCCACATTACGTCTACTCCTTGGTTTAACCTGGAGTTCTTTTCACTATTATCTCTTTAAGAATAGGTAGTGATCACCTTTTGTATAATGTTCTATCAAACTTTGTACGTATCACTAGTATTCTAGTAATGTCTATAACTCTATTTTGTACACTTGTTAGGGATCACCAAAGACTTCTCATTAATTACGCTTGGTAGGAATCTAGTTACTTGGCTTTTATTATGGTAGAGATCACTACTCAAATATATATACAAGTGTTTAAATGAGTGTTACAATTTCACAACAACTTCTTTTGCTAATCTATGATCTTGAATCTCACGTAAGAAATATGTTAGGAACAAAGATCACTTAAGAATGATTTGAGTTTTTAGTATGTATGATGCAAGTCTTGAGTGTTGGTGGAAATGTTGCTTAAATAGAGGGGTTAGTAAACGTTGAAAAAATCACGCACCCTGCACACATGATCGATCCATGGTCGAGTGGTGCATTGACCATGATCCTATCTTGAGCAATTTTGGTCAAACAAGTTGTAGCCGTTTTGCTTAGGGTGAAATTTGATTGGCTGCTTTTGTTGAGGCCTAAACTGAAACACTAATTAAGAGAGTTTTAGGAAGATGTCATTTGACTTTATCACACCTACCGTGGTTAGTTTGACCAACATCCTCATATTGGAGATTCTTTTAAAAGATTTTATGACAAACTCACATTTTATTAACTTTGAATTGTTTTATAAAAAGCTAGGATTCGTTTAAAAATTGTGTTAGTTTGTAAAACCTATAAACATGTTTATACTTTAGTGATCCACCAAAAGTTCCAACAGAACTCGTCTTTGCTGAATGTCTGAGGATGATAATGTGAAAAACAAAAGTTACTTGATTGAATTTTACCCAAGGGATCGGCCATTCTGGTTTGTAGTCCACTATTTTTTTTATTTCCTTCAAAGTTACTTGATTGATTTAAATTTGTTTTATAAGAATGTAGGATATGAACATATGAGTAATTATATTTAGCATCTTTATCACATATTCATTTTTTTATTGTCATCAAAATAAGGAGTGCATTTTACAATGTGTGATCATGTATGCACTAATAGGGGACTACATGGATAATGAAGGGCTGTTAAGTAAATGGTGAATGAATAATTGTTTGTTTTTGGGCTGATTAAACAATCAAAAAATAACCATTTTAATCCATAGTCTTAAATGAAAAATTATCGATAAGTGTTTGGAATGACAAAAGCTTATAAATTAAGCTTTATAATTATTTAAAAAACAATAAGATAACAATACAAGTATAATGATTCTATTGTAACTTCACTAATAAATTAAAGACAATGATTACTAGGTCAGCAAGATACTAAAACCACAATAAAACAAGAACTGATGCAACTAACGGTGCTCAAAGTCTGCCAAAACTACAAAATGGTTTATTGATTAGCTTCCACTTTTAGAGCAATTGAATCCTTGTCTTCATTAATCCGCCCATCTTCAATCTTCCTTGATATACTCATGTTCTACAAACTGTTTGGTCAGCGAACAAGGTACTCCGCTTTACAAGATACAACGGATAAATGATCAGAACATAATTTGTGATTATTGTTTTAAGAATCACACTGTTGATTGTCTTCTTGTCCTTCTAGAGTATAGTCTCCATTAGTTTAACAGATACAAGTAACAAGTATCATCAAAACAAACTTTTGTACATAGCAAAAAACATATAGCATATAGGGTTAATCTTTCTGTTATGTGTTCTTAAGTCATGATTAACCAAATCATGATGATTAATCTTTCAAAGATAACAATTATCAATTGCATACTCTAATTTTTTTTAACATTTTAATTTTAATGAAAAGTTAAGGGTATATGTCATGACAGCAAGTTCTATTTTTGCTTCTGCAGTCCAAATCAATGTCAATTTCAGAAGTAGGTGCGGCTATCTCAATCTTGCTTGGTTTTGCACCTCCTTCTACATTGTCCTCTGCCAGTTCAGAAAAGGCAAAATTACTTCTAAATTATCCAAATTTCTTGTTTCTACTTAAAATTTCTTCTGTTTAATTGTTGTAGTTCCTTGTTAATTTTGCAGTTAAATGAGGTGCTTGTGGCTAACCCATTTAATAGGCCTCATGCTGTTTTCTTCCTTGAGATCAATGGATTTGGAGGTACTCAAATTCATATCCAAAGCAATACTTATCATCTCATGTATAACTTTGGAAAAAAGTTTATGTTAAAAAATATCTAAATTCCATTCAGACAAGCAGCATGAGCTTGGTAATGTTTTCAGTAAAGCCGTTAAGAGTGAAGTTGCTATGGGAGATGCTGAAATTCAACTTTCTGGTATCACATTTTTTTATTTTGTTGTGTGATAAACATAGTTGTTTGTATAAGCGACTAATTTTATGCATAATTGCAGATGAAGATGAGCTGTCTGTAGTCTCTTTAAATGAACCACTGCCTGCGGATATGGAATGCACCGACAAAGATTTAACCACCTTTGTAAGTTCCCTCTTACTGTAGTCCTTTTTGTTATACCTTTTTTTGTTAATCCTACATAGAGGTGTTAATCAAGCCAGATTGGGAAGTTAAATAGTTGAACCCGAACATGACCCATATATTTAATCATGCCAAGGATTTTAACCCTAAACCGGGCACAATTAAAATTGTGCATCTTCTACACAACCCGTATAAACAAATTGTTTTAAACAAGTAAAAAATGTTGGTGGGTTGTAATCAGGTTTTAAATGGATTGGTGGGTTGTAATACATGGGTTAAACGGGTCGCAAACAATGGGTTGACACACCTTTTTACTTGAACAGGTTGACGGGTTGATTTGTCTAATTAAATTGCATAAACAGTTCAATCTGAACACAATCCATTTAATTAATTGGTCAACCCAAACACAGCCTGTTTAGTAGGGTTAGATATTGACAAACCACAACTGAATTTTCTCATGCCATTTAAGATATTACCTACCCTAAATTATTATCTGTTGATTATTGATCTAGGCTTCTTGGTTGGGTGGATCATACGTCAATACGGCATCAGAGCCATTGAGTGGAGAACTGACTATCCCTTTGGCAAATGGTGCTCAATTAAAGCTTCATATGACAAAGAATGCTGACAGAGAATTTACAAAGAGTATCATCTCTCTCATCCATAATGTCCAGAGGGCAATGCAAATACATCAAGATTTAGCTGGAGGTCTTCCTACTCCAACAGAATTGATCAAAGGAAGATTTGATGGTCTTAAGGTTATAAATAATTGTTTTTTAATTTTGATTTTGATTTTAGTTCACTTCGTGTTCCTATGAGATCCTATCTTACATTTTCAACTGTAATTGTGACATGTTGCAGGCTTTACAAGAGCACTATGGAACAAATGATATTGTTCAGAAATGTGCTGAATTGTTAGTGACATCGGTTTCCAAGATATACGACTCCTTGCAAACAACATACAAAGGTCAAATCGTTGGCGTAGTTGTTTTTAATGGATCACCTGCTAAAGAATCTGATACAGTGCTAGCCTTAAACTTCACAAAACAAGCATCTCCTAGGTGGTTGGAGGAAGAACAGGGTTCCCATGATGCCGCTTTGATTGCAGAAACGCTTCTTGTTAGACGAACCCTGGCATGGATCACCGGCATCATTCTTATAATTGCCACTCTTATGGGGGTAAGTAATTAAGTATGTTTTACTAACCACAAAACTAAACCTGGTATCTATATAATTTGTTCGGTTTCTTTACAGGTATGGTTCCTCATGTACATGCCGCTCACAAGGGATACCCTTCTGTATTCTAATGTCAAGCTCGATTAGATCGGGGATCATGGTATCACAAAAGTATCTATTTAATCATTGTTGCTTGTAAACAAGAAAACATGTATCATCAACCTTCTTTACATTCCTGTTTCTATGAATTTTGGAAAATAAAATTTTTAAGTAAAATGTTTGATTGATTGGTAATAAACACAAGCTGAAGAATCTTAACAGGCACAACAAAATACAGAGTCACAAAAGCACTCGACTTTGTGAGTAATCTTTTTAACACGCCTATCATTAAAAGATGTTCGTGAACTAAGCGGTGTGGTAATTCTATCCATTATGTTCACACTTGGCACCCCAAGTACCACCTTGGGTGCCTCCAAAGCCCGCTGCATCCCCCAAATTGCTAGCGGCCTCATGTACACTAATGATCTATAGCTTCCATCCATTGTCCATCCCTCCGGTGTCTGAAAGGCGTATCTGCATAAAAAGGTAACATTCATCATGACAAATTACGTAAGAACCGGATGGTTCACATATATAATATTTTTTGACCCGTTCGTCTCATTTCAAAAGAAGTATACTAACACATGACCTTACCCGAACCCTTCCTCTGACCAGCCAGCGGTGAAAATCCCTTCAGCTGTCGTGAAAGCTTCTTCTTCCATCCCAGCATGAATCATGGTGGCTGCAACCCCGTATGTGACACCCGTCCACACTTCACGAGACTGCATGCACGTATCATCCACTTTCCCGTTAGGATGCATGCCATTTACAGCCCCCATTCGACCTCCTCTTACTTTCATTACATTGAAATCAAATATCTTTTGTAAACTGCTTCGAATCTTATCATCATCAAAAAGATTTGGTAATCCTGCAGATGCTGTATACCACTGGCCTGCTAACTGATCGGCTTGGATCGATTTACTGTTACTACTCGACCCACTATCATAATTAAAGTACGACCCGTTCCACAATTTTGATTCAAACGAAGCTTTCGCCTTCAAGAATTTCTTTTTGTATTTTTGAGCAGACACCTTATCGTCTAGCTGGACCGCCATGGCTGCCGCAGCTTGAAGTGCAGCGATCCATAAACAACCACAGTAAGCACTAATGCCGTGAACTGTCCATGTGTCATAGGTTTGATCTGGGAATCCATCGTTTTCAATTAAACAGTCTCCATCCCGGTCAAATTGGTCCATATAATCCATGGCAGCACGAACCGCGGGCCAGACATCAGTTCCAAACGATATATTTCCCGTTGCAGCAAAGTCTCGATATACTTGAAGAACAAATTTGGGGTTTAAATCCTTCCATTTGCTTGTATCATGTATGTTATATGCATTCATTTCATGCCATGGATCATGGGTTCCAAGATCATGAGGCACTGCACCTTTAACCTTACCGATTCCTGAATTTCCTTCAGCAAGAAACTTGACTTTTCTTGTATCTTCACTTAAAACCGCTTTTGCGAATTCCCTTTGGATACTGAGTTCTATCTTCGGGAATAGTTCTAGAAGCGCAAATGACGCGTAGAAATGAACATCATATGTACACCACATGATATACTCCACACCCTCCAGATAAAGAAACCGGCCCACGTCTTCTTCATCATCATGTGATACTGAACTTAGATTTGTGGTTTCATGTTTTCCGGGAGCCTCTGTTTCATCTTCTTCACTTGAATTTGTAAGAGAACTATTATTTTCGTATGTTGAATCATTGTTCTCAATGCCATCAGGAGAGGTTATTCTTTTCTGTTTCATCCTCGGTAGATGCTGGTCACTCCCAGAGTCGTCTGCTGGTAGTGGAGTGTCTGAACCAGAGTTATAAACGATCATTAGATTTACTTCAAATTATTAACTAGGGCTGTTCACACCGTTGAGAACAGACAGGACCGGACCAGAAACCAGTAAAAATCTACTGCAGACCGGACTGTTACATGGTTAGTCCTTGTAACAGTTCGGACCAGCAGCTCAGATGGTCCCGAGTGGATACTACACAGCCCTATATTAACAACAAGCCTGAAGTTACTAATCAACCAGAAACAGTTTAGCAGAGATGATTACCAATCCAAACTGTGCCACCAGCAACCAAAAAGTAGAGCTCGTTGAATAATGTAAATTTGTACCTAAAGACAGAATAACATAGTAACAGCAATCTAACATAAGAACGAGGTAAATTTTTCTATATAAAAAGTCAGATTATTATTGAAGTAACATTGTTTCGCAGCAGAAGTTTATGTGTTAACTGCTGGATAGAAAATGTCTACGCCTCAATGGCACAAGCCAACCCGAACCCAATCTCACCACCCGTTTTACATGAGCTAGTATGAATCTATAACCCATCGGATGTTCAAAGAATGCAAGCACCAGGACAAGAAGTTACCACTCTGGTAGGTTGTCATTTTTCAAGATCGGATTTTGCCATTTCTGGATATCTTCTTCCCACCTCTTATAATCTAATTAAAGCATAATCTCAACATTAATACTAATAACATGTTGATGATATTAGTTCTCAAGAACATGATGAAGAATGCCATACTTGTCAAAGCATCATGAACCAAGTTCTCAGCCGCTCTCTCAGAAGTCCCATAATATTTAGTATACCTCCTGAAGAACAAAAACAATATAAAAATTAGATCACAACTGAAAATATGAATGCATATTCGAATACTTGAAAGATTTAGAAACCTGTGATATGATTTTCCCTTCATGAATTTGACTTTTGGGGATGACCATGCTACAGCAAATGCAACGGTGCACTTCCCATTTGGTTCGACCCATGTGGAAGCTGATACAGCAGCGCAATTAGCCTCCCCTGCGGATGAAGGAAAAGTTGCTCCATTGTTAAACTTCTCCCGATCAAAATGTCCATCCTATATGCAACAAGATCCAATTTTACATGGTTTAATATAAAGATATAGAATGGGTCTTAAAGATTTTATAAACAAGATTCAAACTTTATAAAATGATCCAACTTTTACCTGTGCCATTTTACCCCACATATCTTTTGCAGTAACACAGCTCTCATCAGATAATCCAAAACTTGGTAAAACCGTCACGTTTACATTTTGGGTTTCACAGGCAGCTATGGCAAAAGTAACAGGAGGATTATCTTTGGCTGTCCTGCGTATATTATAATCTCCATCAGAATATTTAACTAACACAATTTAACTACAGTTTAATTGTAATCTTAATCTCTTTGTTATGTAATGAACGCTTATGGATGATGTTATAACAATGTAGGGGTGAAGAAGTGGAACTCTAAACTTACTTGTGATGTAGAAGAACACCCGAGACTCCATCTTCACCTCTGTTAGTCAAAGATTTAGATGTGGCAAAATAGAAGAAAATAGAGAGGAATGCTAATAAATAAGTTAATTAAACTCACATGAAAGGCTCATTGACATGATCTCCTGAAAAGTGTGATGTTCCTCCAATTGAATTCTGCATAAAATTAATAAAATGCATGATCTGAATATGCTAGAATTCTATTTAATGCTCTAATTGCTTAAAATATGATAACAGAATCAAACATACTGCCCATGTGAAAAGAAGGCTGACTTGTGCCCTTTCCTTGCCAGTATTCACCAACTAACAAAACAAAACATAAACCATATAAATACACTAATATGACCATAGAATTACAACAAATTATATAATTTGCATACCGTGTAAACAAAAACCGTGGTTGGAAGACTACTATCGCGGTAATTATGAGGTAAAAATGGTGAAATTTGGCGGCATGACACTTTAAGTTCAGGGTCTGGTTCACCATCATAAACTGTCCATGCTCGTGGAAATAACGCATGGTATGTGGAATTATGACCACTTAAGTTCCATCCCCATGACGATAAACCTTCATCTGATCTGATACAAATACATTTTACATAGTCATTACCTCAAACTATCAAACATACACAAAGTTATAAAGAGTTGCATATTTCTGTGTTATGTTCTTACCCTGTTCCATCATGTTGACCCGGTGATAAAACTGATGCATATTTTTTATTCCCACCATCTCGTGTTATAAAAATCTGAATTGAAAATATAAATCTTTAAAAACATACAAATCATTTTATGAAAAATAAGACATAAAATTTTAACTTAAAACTGAGTGGATCATTACAGAGAATTGATTAGCCATCATAGGAGAAGGCTCACACGCCCCAGGAATTATCTGAAACTGCCTAAATTCTCCTCTAAACCCTCTGGTTATGCTGCCACTTCTGCAAGAAAAACAACATAACAAAACACATCATGCAGTAAAACCATTAATTATAAACCGAACCCATTGTTTGCTAACAACTTACCCCATCCCACCAAGAGGGACACCTTGGGTCGCCGATGGTTTGCCTTCACGATTAAAAGGATCAATAGGAGCTCTCTGTAACAAACATTACTCACCACTTCAAGTCTTTAACAACGACATGATTCACAAAACAATAGAGTTTTAAGAGTTTGATGAAATACCCTTCCATGAGAGGCCTCTTCCCTGACATATGACCATAATCGTATACCAAGACCAATCTGCATTTAACATATCATTTGAGATTATTATGATTGATATGTTCATTATCACTAACAAAAGATCATAAAGTTACCATTTTTAATGCTTCCATGAAGGTAACACTAAACTCTTTAAGAATACCAGCATGGCTGTTCAATTTTCTTCTCCACGCCTGCTCCGGTGGTGCACCACTGTCAAAATCAAGCTGCAGACAAGAAAACCGAAGCTTAAACTATCGCGCTATTACATAACCTACTGATCTTTAAGTTTCAAGAACAACTAACAGCACATATCTAACAGACCTAAGAACAAACATCCATATCCAAGATTCTTGGATTTTGCAAAACTCATAAACAAATAAACATAATTTCAAGAAGATGAAGTTGAAGAACTCACCAGTTGCAGAGTATTTCGATTCACAAATTCTTCAGGAGGCCATGAGTTCTTTCTATGATGGAAAATATTCTTCTTACCCATTTCGCCCAATTGAATTTATTTACTATACATTCACAGAATCTGCACTTTCAACCATTGAAGATCAGAGATGAACTCAGGTTGATGAAGAAGATGAAAGGTCAAAATTCAACTCTATACATAGTCTCCAAAGTTGACCAAACAAGAATCGTAAAGAATTTGATTCTACCCGAAAGAGCTCAAAACCCAAATGGCGATTAGGGTTTGCCGGAGTTTGATTAATAACTGCAAATCTGCAACGACGATCAATCAAAGCGTACGGATAGCAGGAAAAAGACGACCAATTGTGAAGTGATCAGTGATCAACCGAACTGATGGAACTCAATTCAACAAATCTTGAAATCATAAACACCTTTCAGAGAGTAAAGATCGAGTTAAAAGGTGTAGAATTTGAGCAAGATAGATGATGAAGATGATCTCTAGAATCCAGCAGGTTGGTGCAAGAATGATGTTGAATTGGTGGTCAAATGATGGTGGTGATGATGAAGATGATGATGAAGGTGGTCTGCTTTGAATCTATAGGTATGTATGTATGTATGTTTGAATCTTGTGAGAATTTGAATAGAAAATTGGGGGTCAGAGATTGCTGTGAATATGTGAATGAAGAATAAGAATAATAATGATACAGAGGAACAAAGTGTTACAGTTATTATTAATACTTAATAAATAATAATAAATTAGAAAAGCTGGTTTTGTAGAAGCCGACGGAGGAAATCAATGCATTTGGTAGAGTTCGGTACAGAAACGGGGTTTATTTATTATTTCTAAATTCACACGAGGTTATTTTAGTTTTTATTTTTTAACAAAAAATATACGACCGTGTTTCAGATGATAAGTGTATTTTAATTGGCTCACCTATATGTTTTTAGCTAAGACCACAACCCCAAGCTCCTAAGGAGAAAACCCACAACTTGAAAAATGTCTCAACCCTGAATATTTTTATTTAAAGTGAGACTTAAACCCAATATCTTATTTTAGATAATAAATTGATTTTAGAGATGCTTGTCCGGTCCAGAACTCTAAATCAATTCTGGTTATGATCAAATGGGTAGTCGTTGTTTAGTGTTTAGTTTCAATGGAACTATTGTTGCTCAAGCGTATTAAGATATCGTTTGTGAGTTTTTTGTCGGTTATGTAATAACTAGAACCACTTCTAACCCGAGTTCACAAATCGGTTTCTCTCAACCAATTTCAAACCGGTTTCATGTGTGAAAACATAAAAACTCTCAAATTGGGTACAAAACAATTCTGGACTAGTTACGGTTGTACCTATCTCGGTTTGGGTCAAGAGTTCTTCACCTCTGATTTATTTACGGATTATTACATTTTAATAATCCAAAATTTTATTTGTTTGTCAAGATTAATCCCAACCTAGAAAATATTCACAGACACTCCCAACTTTGAGTTGATTTTCCTCTAACGATCTCTTACTAATCGAGTGTTAACATCTTTAGTTTTGTATGACGTATGTAAAGATTCCTATAAGTCTGATGCAGCCAAAACATCTAAAGTCTCTCTGCATGCATGCACTGAAGTACAAAAGTAGAAATGCTTCGGAAGTTTTACACACTGCACTAGAAAATATTCTCTGTAAAATCTTCCGAAGCCAAGTCTAACATCTTCCGAAGCCAAAAGTGAAGTCTTTCGAAGCTTTAAAGACAAAGTCTTCCGAAGCCAAAGAGTGAAGACAGATTTCTTCCAATGACTTTTAGATACATGCTTTTATCTGATGTACTTTACCATAAAGCTAGACCACCTTTCCGCTGCAACTCTGTTCAGTCACCAACTTACATGAGTGGTGAAAAAGTTCATGCTTTTGGTAACTGTACATTGAGGTCTTGAGTCTGAGTTTTCTACTTTATGTACTTTTATCCTTTTTGTAATATATTATGATGTGAGCTATGACATATCATAGTCACTAGTCAAAAGGCAATCTGCCTTTTGACTCTACATTTGATTTTGTTGTCTAGTCTTATGTATCCAGCTGGCTTTCAAAGTATGGCCGACTGTAGAATGTAGTATAAAGTATCTCAAGTACTTGTAACTTTTGATCTATGCTTTGTAATACTTGTAAAAGAACTTGAGAGCAATATACAACATTCTTGAAAACTATTTGTGTTGTTTTCAATCTTGTTCTGTCTCATACTTTACTTGTGTTCTTAGCATCTTTCATATAAGTTACTAGTTCCCTATTTGATCTGTTAAGGGTTTTAAAGAACTCTCCTCATTGTGTTGTTGTGTTGTAAGTGACCACCCTTAAACGGTCCTGCATTTGGTATCAGAGCATTCCAGGCTCTTGATTATAAGATCTCACCATCTTAAGATCCCTCACGCACATAAAATACTTAACAACTCAAATGACAGCTATTACCAAAGCTGATATGGAAACTGGAACTATGACAAAGTCTCCACTGATCACTCCTAAAGACTCTGATACTTGGTGTCAAAGAATGAAAGGCTTTATCAAGTCTTAAGACTCTAGGATGTGGGACTCTGTTGTTTAAGGACCTTACATACCAAGCACCTCTTCAGCTGTTGCTAGAGGTGGTATGATTCCAAAGGTTGTTGCTGACTATTCTGATGAAGACAGAAAAAGAATAGAGATTGATCAGAAAGCCATGACAACCCTTCAAACTGCTCTTCCAAACTCCATCTACAGAGGTTTCAAGAAGTGCAAAACTGCCAAGCAACTATGAGAGGCACTGAAGCTCATGTATGAGGGGTCCAATGAAGCTAAGGAGAACAAGAAGGACCTCCTGAAATAGCAGTTTGAAAACTTCACCTTCAAAGCAGGTGAAACAATGACTCAACAATACTTGGTATGTTGAAATTGTGGATACTCTAATGGATGTTGGAGTAACTCTTGAGAACATGGACATTGTGAGGAAGTTCATATCCTCTCTTCCTAGGCAATGGACACATTACTGTGTTGTTATCAAGAGGATGGAGAACCTTAAGACTTTATAGAGTTGTATGGTATTCTCAGTGGATACCAGATGGAGATGAACATGCAAAAATCATCTGGTAACTCCAGCAATCAACTGAGTTCAGCCCTCCATGTGGTTAAAAAGGAAAGTATTGAACCACAACATCATCTTATATGCTACCCTGGCAACTCACGAAAGGGTCCTTTCATCACCTTCCCAGAGACGCCAAGAGAAAACTACACTCAAGGAAGTCTATTCCAAGAGACAAGTTCTCTTCACCCTTGAAGACCTGGATTGTATCCATCCAGATGATCTGGAGTACATGGAGATAGTTTAGCAGATGGCTCTTCTTACTCATAGAGTCAAGAAGTTCTACAAGAGGACAGAGAGGAAGTTTCCAAGCAATACAGCCAGCGGAAAGTTTAGGCTGGATAAAAGCAAAGTGAAGTGTTACAACTGTAACCAGATGGGACACTTTGCAAGGGAGTCTAAGGCACCAATGACCAATGGTGGCCAAACACAAGCCATACCAAACTACACTGATAGAGCTCCCCAGAATAAGAAGCCAAAGCAGCAAGCTGCAGTTGCTGTTGAAGAAGGAGGCTTTGACTGAAGCTTTCAGGTGGAAGATGCATCTCCTAACCAAGCAGTCATGGCAGACCACGATGAAGCCAAGGTATTGGAACATCTTTGTACTCCTGAATGCATTGCTAAAGTAAATAGATACATGTCCTATAACTTAGAGATGAGATCTGATCTTGAGTCCTTAAATATCTTAAAAGCTTATTTAGAGCTGAAAATGATTATAAATTGAAAATAGAGGATTTAGAGAAAACCATTTCAACTCTTAAACATGAGCATACCAACTACAGGACTCAGATCAAAGACCTCATAACTAAGTTGACTGAATGTCAGGCTGAGCTTGTGATCAGCAAAACCAGGGCAGAAAAATGTGTTCCTGAAGAAGAGACCTTTTAGAACATAATATCCTCGTCCTTGTATGCAAAAGTTTGTTATCAAAATAATCAGGGACTGGGATCTAGTGAGATAGCTCCTCTACACACAATCTTGTCAGTAAGATCTCCTAGGTTTGGAACTTGTGAAGATGAGCTTCCCCTCATAGACCCCTTGACTGAAGAGGATGAAGAGGAGATGGTGAAGAATGGCTCTGAGAAGAGTGAATAAAAGCATTCTAAGAAGGGTCACCATCCCTCTAAGGAGAGTAAAGCTGTTGGGTTGACCAAGTCTAAGAGAAAGAACTTGATCAGGAAGGCCAAGAGAAAGTCCAAGAAGGCTCAAGAGATCAAGACGACCTTCAACTCTGCACAGGAAAAAGTCTTCATCTTTGCAGGATTTGAGGTGGTTAAGGCTGAAGACACAAACTTGAACTCCAACAACAAGAGTTCTAGTTCATGTCCAAATCATCCCATCATCAAGAAGAAGGCTGATCAGTTGTGCACCACAGTTGTACAACCTGAACCATCCAGCTCCAAAGGTAGTTCTATCCCCACAGGAATTGCCACAACATCTATAAAGATGAAGATGGAGAAGACTCCTAGAAGGAAGAAAATGGACTGTGTCATGTGTGGGAGTACCTCTCATCTTGCTAAAGATTGTGTTTACAATCCAAAGAGTACTCTTCACATGATCAAGAAAGAAACTTCTAAGAGTTTGGAGAAGAAGAAGCAAGCTTCAGAAGGAAAATCTTTTTCCTTCGGAAGCTTCAACATGAAGAAGAAGACAAGTGGAAACTTGCATAGGAAGAAAATTTGGTCTCGGAAGAAAGGAATACTTCCGAAGCACTGAAGCCTACTGCAATGAAAGCAAGATCTTCCGAAGGTCTAGTCATCAAAACTTCCGAAGTCAACAAAACTTCCGAAGTGTTGAAGGTCAAGTCAAGCTTCCAAAGATGGTGTGGAAGACAAAGAAAGACCAAGTGGCTGAGAGTTCTTCATCAACATCATCAAATGATCCTTAAAACATGACAAATAGGATCAGTTACTGTTGTATTGTCTTCAACTTCTTTTGATGAGCCCAAGACCAATAAGGCTTGGGTTTCCAAATGTAACTAACCATCTCTTTTGTGCTGGAACAGCTCAAGACAATCAGAAATGTGTGGATCATTGATAGTGGCTGTTCCAGGCACATGACGGGCATAGGTCACTACTCCAAAAGTTTGAAAGAATAGATGGAGGACCAATTGCTTTTGGAGAAGATACAGGAGGTTACATTACAGGAAGGGGCAGGGTCACAAATGGTAAGCTCAACATTGAGAAGGTAAACTTTGTCAAGGAGCTTGGGTACAATCTTTAGAGTATATCCCAATTTTGTGATCAAAGTCATAAAATGCTCTTTACTGAGCATGAGTGTATTTTTCTTAGGCCCGAGGTGATCATTTCTCATGAGCATATCCTGCTTAGACCCCCAGGAAAAGGGAACATGTACAAGATGGAAACATCTCCCTCAGGAGAATTTTTATGCTTTCTATCTAAAGTAAATAGTGATGAGTCTTTCCTCTGGCATAAAAGAATGTGGTATGTAAACTTTAAAAACATGAATAAATTAATTAAGAATGATTTGGTAACTAGAATGCCAAAAAAAGAGTTTACAAGTGATGACCACTGTATTGCATGCCCGAAGGGGAAGCAACACAAGGTATCTCACAAGCCAAAGGAAAGAAACTCCATCACTACTCCCCTACACTTGTTACATATGGATCTCTTTGGCCCCACCAGTGTAATGAGTCTAGGAAGGACCTCTTATTGTTTGGTGATCACAGATGACTTTACAAGATTCACTTGGGTCTTCTTTCTCAGAACTAAGGATGAGACCCCTGAGATTCTGAAGAATTTTATCTTTAAGATTGAGAATCAATATGATCTTAAGGTCAAACCATAAGATGTGATCAAGGAACTGAATTTCAGAACCAAATCCTTGATACATTTTGTGATGAAAAATGTATTACAAGACAATATAGTGCTCCCAGAATTCCTTAGCAAAATGGTGTTACTCAGAGGAGAAACATGACATTAATTAAAGCTGCAAGAACTATGTTGTCTGACTCTAAACTGCCCATCACCTTCTGGGCAGAGGCAGTGAACACTGCTTGCTATGTGCAAAACAGAGTTTTAGTAGTCAAGACACATGGTAAGACGCCTTATGAACTTTGGCACAAGAGAAAACCTTTAATTGGTTTTCTCAGGTCATTTGGATTTCCTTGCACCATCTTGAATACCAAATATCAAATTGCCAAGTTTGCTGAGAAATCAGATGATGGACATTTCATTGGATACTCTTCTCAAGCTAAGACTTATAGAGTATACAATCTCAGAACTAGAGTAGTTGAGGAGTCAGCCAATGTGACTTTCAATGTGCATATTCTCAGTGTGAAAGGTTCTGGTCCTGATTGGTTATTTGATCTTGATTTAGTTACAAACTGTTTTAAAAAATCTTGTGAGCATGTTTCAGGATCTACAGATATACTACCTACAGGTGATCCTGACCCAAGATTTGAGCTGAGAAGACCTTCAAGCTACACAACTTCAGCTCTAGTGGTAACTAACCCTGCAAATAAAGTCTCTACCAGCACATCAATGACAAATCCTGCTGATACTTCTGGGGTGCCTTCAAATTCCAGCTTAGAGGCATAAAACTCAAATGAAGGAGCTTCAAATGTAGGAGAAAATGATGGTGGTGAAAATGATCACAAATTTCTTGATGCTGACAACCACGCCATTGAAGACAACATCACGTCACACACTCATTGGATCAAGTCAATCTTGATAAGTGTGCTGATGTGGAGGGTGAATCCTCATTGCCATATCAAAATTTCTCTAATTTAGATCTGTCTAATCAACTTGTTGTGATCCCTCAGCTAAGGATCCACAAGTCTCACCCTATCATAAATATCATTGGAGATGTTGATTCAGGGGTAAGAACAAGAGGACAAACCCATGATGCAAATGTTTGTCTTCACTCTTGTTTTTTATCCCAGATAGAGCCAAAGAAGATTGATGAGGCGTTAAAGGATGGAAGTTGGGTTGAAGCTATGCAAGAGGAGCTACTTCAATTCAAAAGGCAAAAGGTTTGAAACCTATGTCCTCTTCCTCAAGGGAAGACTACCATAGGAACCAAATGGGTCTTTAGGAATAAGAAGGATGATATAGGACTTGTCATCAAGAATAAGGCATGACTAGTTGTTCAAGGGTATACTCAAGAAGACGAAATTGACTACACAGATGTTTTTGCTCTTGTAGCAAGACTTGAAGCTGTCAGGATATTCCTAGCTTTTGCTACATCCAAGAATTTTAAGGTCTACCAACTTGATGCCAAGTGTGCTTTTTTTCTATGGGGTGATTGATGAAGAAGTGTATGTCAGACAACCACCTGGGTTTGCAGATCCTGATCATCCTGATTATGCCTACAAGCTTGATAAAGCTCTATATAGGCTGCACCAAGCACGAAGGAAGTGGTATGAGACTCTATCTTAGTATCTCTGTTAGCATAGCTACAAAAGGGGTACTATTGATCGAACTCTCTTCATCAAAGGAACAGGAAATGACATAATGCTAGTTCAAGTATATGTAGATGACATTATCTTCGGGTCAACTAATCTAAAGCTCTGCAAAGACTTTGAGAAGCTGATGAAGGATAGGTTTGAAATGAGTGCCATGGGGGAACTTAATTTCTTTATGGGAATTCAAGTGAAGAAAATTGACAATGGCATCTTCATAAGTCAGTCAAAGTATGTATAATACATACTTAAAAGATTCAACATGACTGATTGTAAGGTTGTTAAGACACCCATAGCCAGAAACCATTCTCTTGGACCTGATCTTGAGGGGGAGTGTGTTGATGAACATCTCTACAGGGCAATGATTGGGTCTCTTATGTACCTCACAGCTAGCAGGCCTGATATCATGTTTGCCACATGTATTTGTGCAAGATATCAAGCCAACCCCAAGATGTCACACCTGGTCACTATCAAGAGAATTTAAAGATATCTCAAAGGTACTCCATCACTTGGCCTTTGGTATCCAAAGAATTCTGACTTTAATCTGTATGCCTATACAGATAGTGACTATGGTGGTTGCAACATGACCGTAAAGTCTACATCTGAGGGATGTCAATTTCTTGGTGGAAGGATAGTCTCTTGGCAATGCAAGAAACAATCTTGTGTGTCTGCATCAATTGCTGAAGCTGAATACATTGCTGCTGCAAGCTGCTGTGCTCAAGTGCTATGGATTCAGAATCAGATGCTGGACTATGGATTAAACTTCAAGGAGACTTCCATCCAAATAGACAACAACAGTGCTACCTCTATCATAGAGAATCCTGTGTAGCACTTAAGGACAAAGCACATCAACATCAGGTTTCATTTGATTAGAGATAACTTTAGAAATGGATTAATCAACTAGTCAAAGTTAACACAAATGAACAATATGCTGATCTGTTCACCAAAGCTTTTGATGAACAGAGATTCAAACATATTGTATCAGCTATTGGGATGATTAACTTTAAGTAGCTTTTTTTAAAACTTAATCATATTATTTCTAAAATATGTGTGTCCTAATTTGTCTATTTTATCAGCTTCATAAGCCCTTGTTCTCTATGGAAGAAAAAAATCTTTTTTAAAGACATTCCTTAGATTTTTGAAAATTTTGATCTTTTTATCCATCGGAAGATTTATAATTACCTTCGGAAGAAACTTATGTCTTAGAAAAAAAATAACTACTTCAGTAGATTTACCTTCGGAAGAAATTTCTGAAATATATTTCAAAGCTTAAAATAAACTTAAGTACGTATATGTTTTCAAAGAACAATTTTCTCCGAAAGCAATTTACCTTCGGAAGTCTTTATTCTTCTTAGAATAAAAACTCTGAGTATTAAAACTTTTCCGAAGCAAAATTCTCAAAATCCTTTTAAATCTTTTCCGAAGCCATTTTGCCTTCGAAAGCTTTCCTTCAGAACTTCTGAAGCAAAATAACCTTCGGAAGATATCTTTACTTTCAAGAAAACTACTTTTTGGGCAAAAGTAAACTACTTTTTCAGAGGTGGGACCGACATTCGAATTTCAAAGTTTATCCTCTTTCATTAACTTTGTCTTAAATCTATTTCATATATATACCTAACGGTTCCCCCCTCTTTCACTATTTTCTTCATCTGCACTATTCATCTAACCTAAATTCACCCAAATCGCCTTTGTTCTTCACCTTCCTTCACCCTTAAGCTTTTCAAAATGGTCAACCTAAACCGCAGAAACAACCCTGATTTCTCCATGCAACTTCACAGGCAGCACAACCAGGTTGCTCTGTTGAACTTTTAAAAATATGATAGTTTCTCAGAGGTTTGCCGTTTCCTAGCTCTATCTAAGTACTTCACCTCCTTAACCATTGATCCTACTCTCTATGAGGATCATCTGCTTGAATTTTGGAAGACCTGTCAAGAAGTCATCATGGATGAGGAGAAGGCATTGTCTGCTACAGTGCAAGGGAGGACAATCTTCATCACTCCGGCCATCATCAACACTCATCTTCTGCCGGATGATGAAGAAGGTGAGATGTTTTTCCCAAAGGAAGATGTTAATCATTCGTTTGAGCAAATGGGCCATGAGGGAGATTTCTCTGTAAAGACCTTCAGGAAAGGGAAGGTCTTATCCTAGTGGAAATGCCTGCTACATGGGGTTATTCACAGCTTGTCCAACAAGCATGGTGGGTGGGATCAGATTCCTGAAGATCTCTCCTTCATAGTGCATGGAATGGTTTAAGGGGTCAAGTTCAGGTACTCTCAGTTTGTTTATACAAATTTGCTTGCAAACTTGGACTCCTTAGAGTATTACATGTTTCCTAGATATGTTTATTACATTCTCAACTGTGAACTGGGCTCACAGTTGAGGGAAACAGGTAGTATTTTTAAATTGGGACAGATGAAGCCCGACATCTTTAAAATCATGAAGAAGCCAACTATAGGATTCTCTGGGGTAGAAACAACCCTTGTCCCCAAAATGTTAGAGCTTATTGCTCAAGGTGACAACCTAGCAACACAAGCTAGTGTTGAACCCACACCTTCTACCTCTCAACCACCAAAAAGGCCACAAATCACCCTCACCTACCTAAGAAAATCCAAACGAGCCATTTTTCAAACTATTGAGCTTGTGCAGGCCCCCATATACTCACTCATACATGAGGAAGTGGACACTAGAGCTCCCACTTCCCCTGAGGAGCAAACCATTCCCATTTCTTCAAGGATCAGTGCTGAGGTTCCTCATGCTCAGCCTGGTGAGCTCACTAGCCCAATTGCCTTAAGCCTTCACTCTGAGTCTCAACCTCAACTGAACAACCTTCAACGGACAGTTACCATCCCCAGCCTTTAGACTTAAACCAACCCTTTCCTAACCTTAAATTCTATACTGATAAAGACATAGGTTTCAGGGAGTACCATGAGTCTTTCTACCCTTCCCCTACTCAAAGAGAGGTGAGTGATCCTGAGTCTCTTATTTCTAGCTCACATCAGTCACCGTTACTGAGGTGGACCTCTCTGAACCTGTTCAGGAGATCCATATGGAAGAGGCTCTCACTTCTGCAAGTGATTACATCATTAGGACCTCAACCATGACAACTCAGCCCATTGACACTTCAACTGAGACTGTCAGTGAGCAGAGAAAATCCAGCAGCCAAGAACATGAAGCTGGTGGTGAGAGTGAGGACTTTGGTCAAATTCTCTCATCCCCCAATGATTCTTCTGATGAAGATGAGGGGAATTTGAGACTAAAGGTGCAAAAACCGTCACAAACATGCACCTACCTTGTCTCTAAGATTAGTCACATTGAATCTTAAGTGACTACCTTACAAAATAGGGTCAATGATCAGCAACTTGAGATATCTTATCTTAAGGAAAAACTAGCTGGGAGACCTTTAAGGAGATCTCATCTAGAAACACAAGAACCTGTGGATGCGATTGACCTAACTCCTAGCTCACCTATGCAAGAGGGTGATGCTACCAAAAGGGGGGAGAAAGTCATAGCAATCACAGAACCTGGGAGTTCTTCATAGAATATGGACATTGAGGACTCACCATTCTCACTCGCAATTGTTCATACTCAGCAACTTTCTCAAGTTCATATTGATATGGACTCTCTAGACTCGCTCATTCAGAGTCTCTTTGAGGAAGGTATTACAAGGGCTATGCCATCTCCACCACAAGGAACTTCAAACTATATACTTGGTTGGAGGTATGATGCTGACAGAAGAGCCCTCATTCTTCAAAGAGTTTAAAGGCAAAAAGAAGTCTTCAACTTTCAGACATTGAACTACTATGAAGGTCTTGATGTGATCAACATGCCACTTGTTAATCCAAGCCAATCTAGGAAAGCTGGCAGGCTAGCTCAAAGGATTTAAGACATGATTACTGAAGAGTTCAGCCTAAAAAGAAGACAAAGGCAATCAGGTAATGTCATCGGTCAACTGGATGTTGAGGCATACCCTGAGATTAGCTTCAAAGGGAAAACCTTGACTGAAGGCTCAGTGATAGAGCCTGAGAGCCCTGTCACACCTACAACTACTTAAGCAATTCATTCCCTTAGTGACACACCTGCTGGTGAAGGTGTATCACAGCCTCTCTCTGGCCAGAGCATGCAAGCTACTCCAAGCAATGAAGGCCAAAGCTCTCTCCACCCTGAGTCACAAAGGTCTGTGGGTGACAAACGGAAAAAAATAATGACTTCTGAGGAGATTAAGGAGGAGGAGAGAGAGAGAGGAAGAGGAAGCTAAGGGGAGATAGTTCCACTTGGTTCCTCAGGCTTTATGGAAGCTGCAATCAGGGCTGCCCCCAAACCAAACACTCAAGATAATGAGTTAAGGGCAGTCAGGATTACTTACCTGTAGACCCGAAACTATGACATTGATGAGATCATATCTCTCCCCTTAGAGGAACTCAATGAACTGGCAGACATGAAAATGCCTAAGGAGAGCAAGGAAGCAGAGGATGCAAGGTTGCTCCTCCAAATCAAAGAAGAAAATAGACAAGATAGACTGTACAAACATGTTCCTACTCTCTCCCCAGTTCAAGAAAGCCCTGTGTAAGAGACTGTGACAACTCCACAAGAACCTCAGGTAGACAAAGAAACTGACAAGCAAAACATGATCAACTATCGGAATGCCACAGGTGTCTACCAGGCAGCTACACTTCTTCCCTTGTCCTTTGAGTATATTGAGTTTGAGTATCTCAAACAACTTGAACTTCAAGTACTCAAAGAACAAAAGGCAACAAAGAGAAAAATGAAGGAAAGATGCTGCAAAGTCAAGTGCCATCATCCAAAAAAGTATGAAGAAGTCTGCTGATAGACAAAGGATGATGAGCTTCTTGAAGCTGTATGGATTCTCCAGAAGGAGACTTGGCCCAATGTCTCTATCCACAATGGATGAGCACATTAGGGTAATCAAGTTGAAGATCAAGAGGGGAGAGCTCATTAACTTACACTCCTCACCAAGTCAAGCCCCTCCTGAAGTGGAGGTTAAGGTAGAACAATTTGAGACAACACAACCTGGACCTCCTGCTGAGTCTCAACAAGCTTCATCTTCTGATCTACGGTAGGATCAAACTCCCTCTCATCCCCCATGATTCTTCTGATGAAGATGAGGGGAATTTGAGACTAAAGGTGCAAAAACTGTCAAAAACATACACCTACCTAGTCTCTAAGGTTAGTCACCTTTAATCTCAGGTGACTACCCTGCAAAACAGGGTCAATGATCAGCAACTTGAGATATCTTATCTCAGGGAGAAACTAGTTGGGAGACCTTTAAGGAGAGCTCAACTAGGAACACAAGAACCTGTGGATGTGATTGACCTAATTCCTAGATCACCTATGCAAGAGGTTGATGCTACCAAAAAGGGGGAGAAAGTCATTGTAATCATAGAACATGGGAGTTCTTCAGGGAGTATGGACATTGAGGACTCACCATCCTCACTTGCAATTATGCATACTTAGCAACTTCCTCAAGTTCATGTTGATGTGGACTCTCTAGACTCTCTCATCAAGAGTTTCTTTGAGGAAGGTATTCAAAGGGCTATGTCATCCCTACCCCAAGAAACTTCAAACTACATCATTGGATGGAGGTATGATGCTGACAGAAGAGCCCTCATTCTTCAAAGAGTTCAAGGGCAGCAAGATGTATTCAACATTCAGACCTTGAACTACTATGAAGGTCTTGACCTGATCAACATGCCACTTATCAACCCAAGCCAATCTAGACAAGCTGGCAGGCTGGCACAAAGGATTCAAGACAGAATTACTAAAGAGTTCAGCCTAAGAAGGAGATAAAGGCAATTGAGTAATGTTAGTGGTCAACTGGATGTTGAGGTAGACCCTAAGATTAGCTTCAAAGGGAAAACCTTGACTGAAAGCCCAATGATAGAGCCTGAGAGCCCTGTCACACCAACAACTACTTCAGCAATTTAGTCCCTCAGTGAAACACCTGCTGATGAAGGTGTGTCACAGCCTATCTCTGGCCAGAGCTTGGATGCTACACCAAGCAATGAAGGCCAAAGCTCTCCCAATCCTGTGTCATAAAGGTCTGTGGGTGACAAAGGGAAAAGGATTTTAACTCCTGAGGAGATTGAGAAGGAGGAGAGAGAGAGGAAGAAGAAGCTAGGGGAGATAGTTCCACTGGGTCTTCAGGCTTCATGCAAGCTGCAATTAGGGCTGCCCCCAGGCCAAACACTCAAGATGATGAGTTGAGGGCAGTCAGGATTACTTACCTTCAGACCAGGAACTATGACATTGATGAGATTATATCTCTCCCCTTAAAGGAACTCAATGAACTAGCAGACATGGAAATGTTTAGGGAGAGAAAGGAAGAAAAGGATGCAAGGTTGCTCCTCCAAATCAAAGAAGAGAAGAGACAAAAAAGACTGTACAAGCATGTTTCTACTCTCTCCCCAGTTCAAGAAAGCCCTATGCAAGAAACGTAGCAGCTCCACAAGAACCTCAGGTAGACAAAGAAACAGATAGGAAAAACATGACCAACTACCTGAGTGCCACAGGTCTCTACCAGGCATCTGCACTTCTTCCCTTGTCCTTTGAGTACATTGAGTTTGAGTATCTCAAACAGCTTGAACTTCAAGTGCTCAAAGAACAAAAAGCAACAAAGAGAAAGATGAGGAAAGAGGCTGCAAAGTCAAGAGCCATCATCCAAAAGAGTATGAAGAAGTCAACTGACAGACAAAGGATGATCAGCTTCTTGAAGCTGTATGGATTCTCCGGAAGGAGACTTGGTCCTATGTCTATCCACAATGGATGAGCACATTAGGGTAGTCAAGCAGAAGATCAAAAGTGGAGAGCTCATTGACTTACACTCCCTCCAAGTCAAGCTCCTCCTGAAGTGGAGGTTAAGGTTGAACAACCTGAGACAACACAACCTGGACCTCCTGATAAGTCTCATCAAGCTTCATCTTCTGATCCATAGCAGAGTCAAACTCCCTCTCCTTCTGAACCTGTGAGGGAAGAACACCCAACTAAGCAAGACAAAATTGATTAACAAGGTGTTGCAGGCTAGTCTTCTTAGTTAAAGTCTTTAAAGAGGAGGAAGAGTGTAAGGATTCCTATAAGTCTGATGCAGCCAAAACATCCAAAGTCTCTCTGCATGCATGCACTGAAGAACATAAGTAGAAATGCTTCGGAAGTTTTACACCTTACACTAGAAATACTTTAAGTGTAAAATCTTCCGAAGCCAAGACCAACATCTTCCGAAGCCAAAAAATGAAGTCTTCCGAAGCTTCAAAGACAAAGTCTTCCGAAGCCAAAGAGTGAAGACATATTTCTTCCGAAGACTTTTAGAGACATGCTTTTATCTGATGTACTTTACCATAAAGCTAGACCACCTTTCTGCTGCAACTCTGAAAAGTCACCAACTTACATGAGTTGGTGAAAAAGTTCATGCTTTTGGTAACTGTACATTGAGGTCTTGAGTCTGAGCTTTCTACTTTATGTAATTTTATCCTTTTTGTAATATATTTAGATGTGAGCTATGGTATGTCATAGTCACTAGTCAAAAGGCAATGTAACTTTTGACTTTACGTTTGATTTTGTTGTCTAGTCTTATGTATCCAGTTGGCTTTCAAAG
This sequence comes from Flaveria ramosissima, assembly GCA_025215565.1. Classification (NCBI taxonomy): domain Eukaryota; kingdom Viridiplantae; phylum Streptophyta; class Magnoliopsida; order Asterales; family Asteraceae; genus Flaveria; species Flaveria ramosissima. Next base: position 27,605,530 of record CM046040.1, on the reverse strand, counting down.
TATGGCCGCCTGTAGGATGTAGTATATGTATCTCAAGTACTTGTAACTTTCTAAGTATGCTTTGTAACATTTGTAATAGAACTTGAGAAGCAATATACAAAATTCTTGAAAACCAATTACTTGTGTTGTTTGCTATCTTGTTCTGTCTTATTCTTACTTGTGTTCTTAGAATCTTTCACTAAAGTTAACCAGTTCCTTGTTTGATCAGCTAAATATTCTAAGTAACTCTCCTCATTTTTTTGTTGTGTTGTAAGTGCATACCCTTCAACGGTCTTGCATTTGGTATCAGAGCATTCCAGGCTCTTGATATAAGATCTCACCATCTTAAGATCCCTCACACACACAAAATACTTAACAACTCAAATGGCAGCTATTACCAAAGCTGATATGGAAACTGGAATTATGACAAAGTTTCCACTGATCACTCCTGAAGACTTTGATACTTGGTGTCAAAGAATGGAAGGCTTCATCAAATCTCAAGACCCTAGGATGTGGGACTCTGTTGTTGAAGGACCTTACATACCAAGCACCACTTCTGCTACTGGTGGTGGTATGATTTCAAAGGTTGTGGCTGATTACTCTGAAGAAGACAGGAAGAGAATAGAGATTGATCAGAAAGCCATGACAGCCCTTCAAACTGCTCATCCAAACTCCATCTACAGAGGCTTCAAGAAGTGCAAAACTGCCAAGCAATTATGGGAGGCACTGAAGCTCATGTATGAGGGGTCCAATGAAGCTAAGGAGAACAAGAAGGATCTCTTGAAGCAGTAGTTTGAAAACTTCACCTTCAAGGTAGGTGAAACCATGACTTAACAATACTTCATGTATGTTGAGATTGTGGATACTCTAATGGATGTTGGAGTAACTCTTGAGAATAGAGACATTGTAAGGAAGTTTATGTCCTCTCTTCCTAGAAACTGGACACATTACTGTGTTGTTATCAAGAGGACTGAGAACCTTAAGACTCTTACTCTTACAGAGATGTATGGTATTCTTAGTGGCTACCAGATGGAGATGAACATGCAAAACTCATCTGGTAACTCCCGCAATCAACTGAGTTCAACCTCCATGTGGTTGAAAGGGAAAGCATTGAACCACAACATCATCTTATATGCTACCCTGACAACTCACAAAAGGGCCCTTTCATCACCTTCCCAGAGACTCCAAGGGAAAGCTACACTCAAGGAAGTCCTTTCCAAGAGACAAGTTCTTCTCATGCTTTTGTCTCTGCTGATGAAACCACATGCAACTTTCTCTTCACCTTTGAAGACCTGGACTCTATCCATCCAGATGACCTGGAGTACATGGAGATAGTTCAGAAGATGGCTCTTTTCACTCACAGGGCCAAGAAGTTCTACAAGAGGACAGAGAGAAAGTTTCCAAGGAATGCAGCCAATGGAAAGTTTGGGCTGGATAAAAGCAAAGTAAAGTGTTACATTTGTAACCAGATAGGACACTTTGCAAGGGAGTGTAAGGCACCAAGGACAAATGGTGGCCAAACACAAACCAAACCAAACTACACTCAGAAAGACCCCCAGAATGAGAAGCTAAAGCAGCAAGCTGCGGTTGCTGTTGAAGAAGGAGGCTTTGACTGGAGCTTTCAGGTAGAAGATGCATCTCCAAACCAAGCACTCATGGCAGACCACGGTAAAGCCAAGATATTGAAACATCTTTGTACTCCTGAATGCATTGCTAAAGTCAATAGATACAGTTCCTATAACTTAGAAATGAGATCTGATCTTGAGTCCTGAAATATCTTAAAAGCTGAATTTAGAAGAGCTGAAAATGATTATAAACTAAAGATAGAGGACTTAGAGAAAATCATTTCAACTCTTAAACATGAGCATACAGACTACAGGACTCAGATCAAAGACCTTATTACTAAGTTAACTGAATGCCAGGCTGATCTTGTGATCAGCAAAGCCAAGGCAGAAAAATGTGTTCTTGAAGAGGAGACCTTCAAGAACATAATATCCTCATCCTTGCATGCAAAATTTGTTATCAAAATTAGTAGGGACTGGGATCTTGTGAGATAGCTCCTCCTCACACAATCATTCTAGCATGACTATAGGATCAATTATTGTTGCATTATCTTAAACTTCTTTTGATGAGCCCAAGACCAATGAGGCTTGGGTTTCCAAATGTAACTATTCATCTCTTTTGTGCAGGAACAACTTAAGAAAAACAGAAATGTATGAATCATTGACAGTGGCTGTTCCAGGCACATGACAGGCAATAGGTCACTACTCCAAAAGTTTGAAAAAATTAATGGAGGACCAGTTGCTTTTGGAGGAGATGCAGGAGGGTACATTACATGTAGGGGCAAGGTCACAAATAGTAAGCTCAACATTGAGAAGGTAAACTTTGTCAAGGAGTTTGGGTACAATCTTCTGAGTGTATCCCAATTTTGTGATCAGGATCATAACATGCTCTTCACTGAGCATGAGTGCATTGTTCTCAGGCCTGGGTTGGTCATTCCTCATGAGCACATCCTGCTTAGAGCCCCCAGGAAAGGGAACATGTACAAGATGGATTTTCAAGAAACATCTCCCTCAGGAGAAGTTTCATGCTTTCTGTCTAAAGCAAATAATGATGAGTCTTTCCTCTGGCATAAAAGAATGTGCCATGTAAACTTTAATAACATGAATAAACTAATTAAGAATGATTTGGTAACTGGAATACTAAAGAAAGAGTTTACAAGTGATGACCACTGTGTTGCATGCATGAAGGGGAAGCGACACAAGGTATGTCACAAGCCAAAGGAAAGAAATTCCATCATTAATCCCCTACACTTATTACATATGGATCGATTTGGCCCCACCAGTGTAATTAGTCTAGGAAGGATCTCTTATTGTTTGGTGATCACAGATGACTTTACAAGATTCACTTGGGTTTTTTTTCTTAGAACAAAGGATCAGACCCCTGAGATTCTAAAAAATTTCTTCTTAAAGATTGAGAATCAATGTGATCACAAGGTCAAAACCATAAGATGTGATCAAGGAACTGAATTCAAGAATCAAATCCTTGATACATTTTATGATAAAAAAAGGTATTACAAGACAATATAGAGCTCCCAGGACTTCTCAGCAAAATGGTGTTGCTGAGAGAAGAAACAGGACACTAATTGAAGCTGCAAGAACTATGTTGTCTGACTCTAAACTGCCCATCACCTTCTGGGCATAGGCAGTTGCAGGACCGGTGAAGGGTGGTCACTTACAACACAACAACACAAAGAGGAGATTAACCAAACTTAATCAAACAATAAACTGGATTAACCACAAGAATGATACTAAGAACACAAGTAATAAGTAAGAGACAGAACAAGAGAACACAAGAGATTGAGTTTCAAGAATGTAGTATATTGCTTTCTCAAGTTCTATTACAAGTGTTAAAAAGCATAAAAAAGATACAAGAACATAGAATACTTATACTACAACCTATAGCCGGCTATACTTTGAAAGCCAGCTGGATACAATTGACTAGACACAAACAAAATCAATTGTAGAGTCAAAAGGCATATATGCCTTTTGACTTGGGACTATGACATGCCATAACTCACATCCTAATATATTACAAAAAGGATAAAAGTACATAAAGTAGAAAGCATGGACTCAAAACCTCAATGTACAGTTACCAAATGCATGGACCTTTCACCAACTCATGTAAGTTGGTGACTTTACAGAGTTGCAGCGGAAAGGTGGTCCAGCTTTATGGTAAAGTACATCAGATAAAGGCATATCTCTAAAAGTCTTCGGAAGAAATCTGTCTTCATTATTTGGCTTCAGAAGACTTTGTCTTTGAAGCTTCGGAAGACTTCACTTTTGGCTTCGGAAGATATTGGTCTTGGCTTCGGAAGATTTTACACTTAGAATATTTATAGTGCATGGTGTAAAACTTCCGAAGCATTTCTACTTCAGTTCTTTAGTGCATGCTTGTAGAGAGACTTTGGATGTTTTGGCCGCATCAGACTTATAGGAATCCTTACAAACTTCCCCTAGGCTGATGCTACCAAAACATTTAGAAGATCTTTAGATGTTTGTAGTCTTCAGCATAATGATGACCATACCCTTCTTCATTAGATGGTCAGGATCATTCAGACTCTCATAATATCTTCTCATCTTAAAGAGATCATGCAGAGGTAAGTTGATTATGTCTTGCCATGTATAGACATTCTCAACACCTTGATCTCTGATCACATGCCATCTCTCTGGATTAATAGTGAAGGTCCAGGATAAGATGGGTGTCTCAGCTGCAAGAGGAGCCACTTGAATTGGAGTTGATTGGGCTGCCTCTTCATGCACTTTCTCAGGTTGATCTGACTCAGCCTGAGGTGTAGAGGTAGATGATTCAGGGTTCTTCTTCTTAGACTTTGGTTTAGAAGCCATCCTCTTCTTCCTCTTAGAGGACTTTAACTGAGAAGACTGGTCTGCAGCACCTTGTTGATCATCCTTGTCTTTCTCAGTTGGGTGTTCCTCCCTCACAGGTTCAGAAGGAAAGGGAGTTTGACCCTGCTGTGGATCAGAAGATGAAGCTTGCTGAGTCTCAGCAGGAGGTCCGGGTTGTGTTGTCTCAGGTTGTTCAACCTTAACCTCCACTTCAGGTGGGATTTGACTTGGAGGAGAGTATAAGTCAATCAGCTCTCCACTCTTGATCTTCTGCTTGATTACCCTGATATGCTCATCCATTGTGGATAGAGACATAGGGCCAAGTCTCCTTCCAGAGAATCCATACAGCTTCAAGAAGCTCATCATCCTTTGTCTGTCAGGAGACTTCATACTCTTTTGAATAATGGCTCTTGATTTTGTAGCCTCTTCCCTCATCTTTCTCTTTGTAGCTTTTTGTTCTTTGAGCACTTGAAGTTCAAGCTGTTTGAGATACTCAAACTCAATGTACTCAAAGGACAAGGGAAGAAGTGCAGATGCCTGGTAGAGACCTATGGCACTCAGGTAGTTGATCATGTTTTGTCTGTCTGTTTCTTTGTCTACCTGAGGTTCTTGTGTAGATGCCATAGTCTCTTGCACAGGGCTTTCTTGAACTGGGGAGATAGTAGGAGCATGCTTGTATAGTCTTTTATGTCTCTTCTCCTCTTTAAATTGGAGAAGTAACCATGCATCCTCTTTTTCTTTCATCTCTCTTGACACTTCCATGTCAGCTAGTTCATTTAATTGCTCTAAGGGGAGAGATATAATCTCATCTATGTCATAGTTCCTGGTCTGCAGGTAAGTAATCTTGATTGCCCTCAACTCATCATCTTGAGTGTTTGGTCTGGGGGCAGCCCTGATTGCAGCTTGCATAAAACCTGAAGACCCAGAGGAACTTTCTCCCCTTAGCTTCCTCTTTCTCTCTCTCTCTCTCCTCCTCCTCCTCAATCTCCTCAGGAGTCAAAATCCTTTTCCCTTTGTCACCCACAGACCTTTGTGACTCAGGGTGGATAGAGGTTTGGCCTTCATTGCTTGGTGTAGCATCCATGCTCTGGCCAGAGAGAGGTTGTGAGACACCTTCACCAGCAGGTGTTTCACCAAGGGAATGAATTTCTGAAGCAGTTGTTGGTGTGACAGGGCTCTCAGGCTCTATCACTGGGCCTTCAGCCAAGGTTTTCCCTTTGAAGCTAATCTCAAGGTCTGCCTCAGCATCCAGTTGACCAATGACATTACCTGATTGCCTTTGTCTTCTTCTTAGGCTGAACTCTTCAGTAATTCTATCTTGAATTCTGAGTGCTAACCTGTCAGCTTGTCTTGATTTGCTTGGATTGACAAGTGGCATGTTGACCAGATCAAGACCTTCATAGTAGTTCAAGGTTTGAAAATCAAATACTTCTTATTGCCCTTGAACTCTGTGAAGAATAAGGGCTCTTCTATCAGCATCATACCTCCACCCAATGATGTAGTTTGAAGTTCCTTGAGGAGGGGATGACATAGCCCTTGGTATACCTTCCTCAAAGAGACTCCTAATGATAGAGTCTATAGAGTCCACATTAATGTGAACTTGATGAAGTTGCTGAGTATGCACAATTGCAAGTGAGGATGGTGAGTCCTCAATGTCCATACTCTCTGAAGAACTCCCAGGTTCTGTGTCTGTAATGACTTTCTTCACCTTTTTGGTAGAATCACCCTCTTGCATAGGTGAGCTAGAGGTTAGGTCAACCACATTCATAGGTTCTTGTGTTCCTGGTTGAGCTCTTCTTAAAGGTCTCCCAGCTAGTTTTTCCCTGAGATAAGATATCTCAAGTTGCTGATCATTGACCCTATTGTGAAGGGTAGTCACCTGAGATACAAGGTGACTAACCTTAGAGACTAAATAGGAGCATGTTTTTGACAGTTTTTGCACCTTTAGTCTCAGATTCCCCTCTTCTTCATCAGAAGAATCATTGGGGGATGAGATAATTAGACCAAAGTCCTATCTCTCACCACCAGCTTCAGGTTCTTGGCTGCTGGATTTCCTCTGCTCATTGACATTCTCAGTTGAGATATCAATGGGCTGAGTTGCCATGGTTGAGGTCTTAATAATGTAATCACTTGCAAAAGTGAGAGCCTCTTCCATATGGATATCCTGAACAGAATCAGAAGTATCCACCTTAGTTATGGGTGACTGATTTGGGCTAGACTGAGGAGATTCAAGAGTACTCATCTCTCTTTGAGAAGGGGAACAGAAGAGAGACTCATGATACTCACTGAAACCTAAGTCTTCATCAGTATAGAATGAAAGGTTGGGAATGGGTTGATTTAGATCTAAAGGCTGGGGATGGTAACTGTCCCCTGAAGGTTGTTCACTTGAGTGTTGAGACTCAGAGTGAAGGCTTAAGGCAGTTGGGCTTGTGAGCTCATCAGGGTGAGCATGAGGAACCTCAGCCCTGATTGTTAAAGAGATGGGAGTGGTTTGCTCCTCAGGGGAAGTGGGAGCTCTAGTGTCCACTTCCTCCTGTATTGGTGAGTATATGAGGACCTGCACAGACTCAATAGCTTGAGCAGGGATTCGTTTGAATTTTCTTTGGTAGGTGAGGGTTACTTGTGGCCTTTTTAGTGGTTGAGAGGAAGAAGGTGTGGGTTCAACACTAGCTTGTGTTGCTAGGTTGTCATCTTGAGCAATGAGCTCTACCATTTTTGGGACAAGGGCTGTTTCTACCCCTAAGAAGCCTACAGTTGGCTTCTTCATGATTTTAAAGATGCCGGGATTCATCTGTCCCAATTTAAGAATAGTATCTGTTTCCCTCAACTATGAGCCCAGTTCATAGTTGCGAATGTGTTGAACATATCTAGGAAACATATAATACTCTAAGGAGTCCAAGTTAGCAAGCAAATTTGTATAGACAAATTGAGAGTACCTGAACTTGACCCCTTGAACCATTCCATGCACTATGAAGGAGAGATCCTCAGGAGTCTGGTCCCATCCTCCATGCTTGTTTGACAAGCTGTGGATAACCGCATGGAGTAGGTATTTCCACTGGGATGAGACCTTCCCTTTCCTGAAGGTCTTTACAGAGAAATCTCCCTCATAGCCCATCTGCTCAAAGGAATGATTGACATCTTCCTTTGGGAAGGACAACTCACCTTCTTCATCATCCAGCTGCAAGTGAGAGTTGATGATGGCCGGAGTGATGAAGATTGTCCTCCCTTGCACTGTGGCAGACAGTGCCTTCTCCCCATCCATGATGACCTCTTGGCAAGTCTTCCAAAATTCAAGCAGATGATCCTCATAGAGAGTAGGATCAATGGTTAGGGAGGTGAAGTAATTTGATAAATCTAAGAAACGACAAATCTCTGAGAAACTATAATCTTTCTCAGAGCTTAACAAAGCAACCTGGTTGTGTTGCCTGTGAAGTTGCATGGAGAAATCTGGGTTGTTTGTGCGGTTAAGGTTGGCCAATTTAGAAGCTTAAGGATGAAGAAAGATGAAAAGCAAAGGCGGTTTGGGAATTAGGTTTGAGGAATAGTATAATGAAGAAGATAGTGAGGGAGAGGGGGAACCGTTAGGTACTTATGTGAAAAGGATTTGAACCAAAGTTAATGAAAGAGGATAAACTTTGAAATCCGAATGTCGGTCCCACCTCTGAAAAAGTAATTTACTTTTGCTCATAAAGTAGTTTTCTTGGAATTCGAAAAGCTTTCGAAGGTAAATTACCTTCGGAGGTTTTAATGAAAAAGCTTCTGAAGCTAAAATGACTTCGGAAGAATTTCCTGAGAGTTTTGAAAATTTTGCTTCGGAAGAGAAATAAAAATGAAGATCATGTATAGGTTGGACTCACCTTAGTATAGATTGTTTACTTTACTTGTAATAGGACTTTTGTTAGTTTCCTTTTGTATGTTCTTAGTTTTGTGTGTTTTTAGCAGTCCAGCAAAACTGTGAGCGAATCTGTAAATTCGCTCACAGTTTGCTGTTCTAGTTTACCCGGCGAACTTATGTTCTGCCGGGCGAAACTGTAGTTTCGGCATGACAGTTTCGCTGGTAGCGAAACTGTCTGCGAAACTACGACTGCTATATATACTTTTGTTAATTTTCATTGTAAGGTAAGCTTGCAAAACCCTAATCGTGGATCATTGTTGCAAGCTACCTATTCCAAGCAGTTATTACACAAAAATATTATTTTGCTTCATGTTATTGATTGTCATTGTTCCTTTTGTTATCAAATATGATTTAGAATTGTATTCAATCTTCTCTATTGTCATAGTTTAGCATGCTTGTTAGATATTGAGCAATTCATCACATCATTTGCACTATTTTTCGATCACATGGACCAACAATATGGTATCAGAGCCTTAGTGCTCTTGATTTGTTGAGTTTTTGTGGTTTTTTGTTCAATATCTAGTCTCAATCAGTTTTCATTGGATTATACGGTGTTTTTGACATGGAAATTGATTGAATTATGCTAGTTTTCGCTTGAGGAAGGTCCTACAATCATCAGATCTCAAATTCATTGAGTTTTGGATGATTTCAAATTGATTTTGAGGTGAAAAAGGGTTTTGAGATCGATCAGTGAATTTACTGTTCTTCTAGCGAAATTGCCATCATCTTTCAGCGAAACTATGAGCTAGTTTGCATCAGAAGTTGTTTTCTAGTGGTTCTGCGAAACTAATCTTTTGAACGAAAGTTCATCAAAGTTTGTGAACGATCAACAAGCAAAATTGCTGCTGAATTTGTTTTTGAACGAAAGTTCAAGCTTGTTTCGTGCGAAGTTATCAGCGAAACTAAGCTAGTGGTGTCTTTGGACTAGCGAATGTGCTGCTGAAATTGCTAGCGAAATTAGCTTTCTCAGCGAAATTGTTAGCGAAAGTAATTCTTCTGCGAAACTGTCATCAAAGTCATCTTTTTCTGCGAAATTGTCAGCGAAATTATCATCTTCTCTGCCGAAACTACAATGTCGAAGTTAACTACTCTCACACTTGCTGATCTTGAAAGTGTTGCTCCTAATAGGCCTCCAAGACTCATTAATGGAGATAATTTTGAAGATTGGAAGAGATGTCTCAAAGCTTTCTTCTTCTACACTGATCATAACCAATGGGAATCGATTACTTCTGGTCCTCACATACCAACGGTTACTGTTGGTGATGTTGTCTCTCAAAACAAGGACCCATCTTCCTATACTGAAAGAGATCTGAAATTGATTGATCGTGATCAAAAGGCTTTTGGTGCTCTAACGCTCTGTTTAGCACCAGACATCTACAACCGTTTTGCAGAGCATAAAAATGCTAAATCTCTTTACGATTTTATGATGGTAATGCAGATTTGGTAAAGGATAAGAGTATTCAGGCTGAAAAGGAATTCAATTTATTTGTGGGATACAAGAATGAGAGTCTGACAGATCTCACAAACCGTTTCTTAACTGTCTCAAGCACCTTAAAGAAATATGATGAAAGGCTCTCCAACAGTGAACAAGTTAACAGGCTTCTCGATTCTCTTCCACCCCAGTGGAGTCTTCAGGTGAGAATGCTTAAACAAGAGAGAGGGTTCACAGATTACAAGCTGATGGATATCATCAATAAGTTGAAATCCTTTGAGTTGGATATAAAAAGACGGGAATTTAACCAGACTATGATGCCCACATCCGGTTTTTCTCAAAATGCTGCTTTGTTGTCATCCGCTGCAAACTCTCAAATACAAAATCCAATTCAAGGAGGGAGCAATACAAGTACTTTCTCGAGTGGGAACAGTCATGTTGGAAGAGATTTGGGTATTTCTAAGGCCAATGTTGAAACTCCAATTTCATCAGAAACAATGGCTCTTTTTGGAATGTTCGTTCAAAGCTATGAAGCACTTGTTGCTGGAGAACTGAAAGGAAAGGGAATGACTATGGAGGACATGTACCAGGTTGATCCTGATGATCTTGAAGAAACTGATATTCAATGGCAGATGGCGATGTTAACTTTGAGGGCTCAGAGATTTATGGAAAGAACATGACGAAAGAACTTTGGTGGTCAATCATCTACTTCAAAACTGGGGTTTGATAAGTCAAAATTGAGATGCTTTAATTGTAAACAATTGGGACATTTCAAACGTGAATGTCCATTACCAATTGTCACAGATCCTAGTAATTCTGGAGTACCAAGACTGGCGGCAGAGAAAGAAAAGGAAGATGTGAATCTAAAAAAGGAGTCTGCTTTGATTTCGAACTTTGATTGGAGTGACGAGGTTGAGAAAACAAGAACTGAGATCAATCATGCGTTAGTTGCTGAGTTTGTGGAAAGTAATGAAGAGGTAGATGGTAAAGATGGATTTGAGCTATTCAAGGAATTCAAAAGAAAAAATGTGTCATATGTAAATGGGAAGGAAGAAAAAGATGATGGAAATGTGGAAGATGAAACTGCAGGTTTAAGTGAGAAAAGAAGTTCAAAAGCTGGGATAAGAAAGGATAATGATGATGATGCTGCTACTGTTGAGGAAAAGAAGTCAAGTACTCCAGTATGCCTGTGTGACAAAGTCTTAGCTGCTAAAAGGATGGTAATGGGACTTCCATATGAGGTAATACAGGATATGTGCTCACATGCTTGTAAAATTAGATTATTTGGGATTTATAAGGCTAACCGTTTATTAATTGATAATGAAAAGGATTTAAAGCGAATTAATGATGACTTAAAATCAATGAATCAAAATATTTTGTGAAATTAAATGAGGCTTTAAAAGAAAATGATCATTTAAAACGAATCGTTTTGGAAAGAAATGTCGAGATTAATACTTTGACTGAAAGGGTCGCTCTTGCTGAATTTGAAACAAGCAAACTTCAGTCAAAGTTAGATAAATGGACTATATCAGGAATGAAACATGATGATCTTTGTAAATCTCAACGGGGAGCTAGAATTAAAACGGGTTTGGATATGAAAGTGTAAAGGTTTATCCTCCACCTAGTACATACTGTTATTCTCCTATGCCTGTTCCTCATCCTTCTAATGATTTAATCAAAACAGATACTGACAGTATGTCTGCAGGTTTAGAGGGGATTAACTCTAAGTACATTCGTGAAGACTACGACTATGGACCAACTAGTGGGCTTGGATGCACTAGTTCTAGTACACCTGAAAATCAGCAGTCTGTTTTAGATCATAAGTCTAGTTTAAATTCTGTTTTTGTTTCTAGTTCAACTGTAACAGACTCGGATGTCTCATGTTCTCATGATAGTTTTATTCCATCTTGTAATTCAGATCATGGTAGTGATGATTTTTGTTCTCATAATGAATGTAATGCATCTGATCTTTCTCCAAACCAACTGAGCAAATTAAAACTAATTGTTTCAAAAGTTCTTTTCTCATCCTATTCCATCTTTCACTCCATTAAATATGACCTCATCTGATGAACGTATTTCTTCTTCATCTGACACCAGTACCAGTGGAACTAGTTTTACTGATATGTCAGATGAATCTTCTTCTAATTTTGTAAATAATAATTCTTGTTCAAATAAACATCAAACTCATGGGTTGTATGAGACATTCAGTGATATTGATTCTAGTTTGTCTGAATGTGATGAGGAGATTATTATTGATCCTATTTTTACCCCATCACATCACAGACCAAGATTCAAACCTCATTGTTTCAGGTGTGGTCAAGAGGATCATCTTGTCAAAATTGTCCTTCTTTGATTCAAGGATCCTCTAATAGAACTGTTTTGGAAATAAATTGACAAAATTGGTTAATAATTCTTCTGTAAAAATCTGCTTCTTCAAAAAGCAAAGTTGTTCAATCTTGGGTCCTATTACTCCTGGCTAATTGATTTGTTAATTCTTTTCAGGAGTCCTCGTCAAAGATTGTAAACAGTTTATGGCATGTTGATAGCGGGTGTTCCAAACATATGACGGGATTGAAAGACTTGTTGACCAACTATCGGATTATAGATGGAGGATATGTTGCTTTTGCTGGTAACAAAAAGGGTGGAAAAATGATTGGACAAGGAGAAGTTACCAATGGTTCTCTCACTTTGGAAAAGTCAACTATGTTCCCGAATTGGCTTTTAATCTTCTGAGTGTTTCTCAAATCTGCGATAAAGACATTCCTGTTCTATTTAAATCTGATGAATGTCTATTTTAAAATCAGAGATTGTAATTCAGGACGATTTGATTCTCATGCGTGCTCCAAGAAAGCATGATACGTATCTTCTTGATATGAACTCAAGCGAATCAAAGGCTACTGCAACTTGTCTTCTTTCAAAGCATCAACTCTGAGTCTCTCTTATGGCATCGTCGATTAGGCCATGTTAATTTTAAGATAATTAATAAATTAGTAAAGAACAATCTTGTTAGAGGACTTCCTTCAAAGATTTTTTTGTTAATGAAAATGTATGGCATGTGCCAAGGGCCAACAACTAGAAACCTCATAAGCCAAACTTCTAAATAGCATATCTTGTCCTCTCGAGTTGTTACATACTGATTTATTTGGCCCAATTAGTGTTAAATCTATTGCTAAAAAATCATTTGTCTTGTTGTTACAGATGATTTCTCAAGATATTCATGGGTGAGGTTTCTTGCACACAAGGCGAGGTTGCAGAGGAATTGCAGAGATTAATTCGTTCTATCGAACAATTAGTAAGAGAAAAGTTATGGGACTGAGAGTGACACGGCACTGAATTCCAAAAATCAGATTCTCGATTCATTTTGTGCTCAAAAGGGGATTGTGAGACAATTTAGTGCTGCGAGAACTCCCAGCAGAATGGTATTGCAGAACGAAAGAATCGCACTCTCGTTGAAGCTGCTCGTACAATGCTGATAGAATCTTCATTACCCATTATTTCTGGGCTGAAGCTGTAAATTGTGCTTCATATGTTCTAAACCGGGTGTTGATTGTGAAAGATAAAATGAAGACTCCTTATGAACTTTTCATAAGAGAAAGCCTCTAATTGATTTCTTTCGGCCATTTGTTGTTCTTGCACTCTTCTGAATACTCACTCAAAAGACAAAGTTTGGTGCTGTTTCTGATGAGTGTTACTTTGTTGGTTATTCTTCTTCTCAAAAGCATATCGGGTTTATAACAAAGAACACGTATCGTTCAAGAGTCGTTCTATGTTGATTGGCAGGAATCTAACTCTTTCTGAAGTTAGATCTGAACTAGCATGGTTCTTTGACTCCTGATACTGTGTTTAATTCGTTCAATTTGCCAGTTTTCGATGATGATACGTCCATTCCAAATGCTCAAACAAATATTATTTCATCATCTCCATCGTCTGTTCCTTCCAACTCATTAGTAAATGAGCTGTTTCAACTGATGTTAGTTCCTCGTCTCCAATGAATGATCCGGCACCAACATCTGATTCTTTATCTCATACATCTCTCCTCTACCTGATCCACACCTTCATCAATTCATCTAATCTTTCACCGACTATGGGTGATATTTCTCCAAACATTTTTCCTTCACCAGCGATTACAAAACCTTGAAAGACCATCCTCTGATAACGTGATTGGATCTATCTCTGATGGTGTTCGAACGCGAAGTCAATCTGGTTTAATTAATGTTTGTCTTTTCTCATGCTTCATTTCTCAAACTGTCCCGAAAACGTTCATGCTGCTCTACAGGATCCTTGTTGGGTGGAGTCTATGCAATTGGAACTTCAACACAGTTCAGAAAGCTTAAAGTTTGGACCTTGGTTGACTTACCTCCTAACAAATATCCATCGGTACAAAATGGGTGTTTAAGAACAAACCGGATGATCGAGGAGTAGTGGTGCGTACAAATCTAGACTCGTTTGCAAGGCTTTGCTCAAGAGAAGGGATTGATTATACAGAAGTCTTTGCTCCAGTTGCTGTCTTGAAGCCATCAGAATATTTCTCGCTCATGCTGCTCATAAACAATTTAAAGTCTATCAGATGGATGTGAAGTGTGCTTTTCTCTACGGAGACATTGATGAGGAGATATATGTGTGTCAACCACCAGGTTTTGAGGATCCTGATTTTCCTGATAAAGTGTTTAAGCTTGACAAATCTCTGTATGGTCTTCATCAAGCACCCAGGATCTGTATGAGACCTCTTACACAGTATCTTCTAAGCAATGGTTTCTCTCGTGGTACCATTGATATGACTCTCTTCAAAAGAGAAGTGAATGGTGAAATGATATTTGTCCAAGTTTACGTTGATGATATTATTTTTGGATCTACCATTCTCATTGTGTAGAGAGTTCGAAGAGGTAATGAGTCAAAGGTTTGAAATGAGTATGATGGGAGAATGTGTTTCTTCTTCCTTGGATTACAAGTTGAACAACAGAAAGAAGAATTCTTATTCATCAGGAGAAGTATATTAAGATATTTTAAAGAAATTTAAGATGGATGATGCTTCTCCTGAGATGACTCCCTTTACTGCTCAGACTTGTCTTACTCCAGATGAAAACGGAAAACCAGTTGATCCTCATCTTTTTAGATCTATGATTGGCTCTCTCATGTATCTTACTGCAATCCGTCCTGATATCACTTTTGCTGTTGGTTACTGTGCTCGATATCAGTCGGCTCAAAAGAATCTCATGAGAAAGCTGTCAAAGAATATTTCGTTATCTCAAAGGATCATCTCGTTTAGGGTTATGGTATCCATATGGAGGGAATTTTGATTTACACATGCTTATTCTGATAGTGATTCCAATGGTTGCAGGTTAAACAGAAAATCTGTGTCTGGAGGGTGTCAATATTTGGAAATTGTTTGGTGTCTTGGCAGAGCAAGAAACAAACCACTGTTTCTCTTTCTACAGGGAAGCTGAATATATTGCTTTGCCTCCAAGCTGTTGTTCTCAAGTTCTCTGGATTCAACACCAAATGATTGATTATGGAATTAATTTTCTCCATACACCTTATTTTGTGACAATGAAGCAGCCATTGGAATTGCAAAAATCCTATTCATCATTCCCGAACCAAGCATATCGAGACACGAATTCATTCATGCGATTCGTGATGCTCAAGAAAGGGTTTCATCGATATTATACCCATCATACGAAAAATCAAAAGCTGATCTTTTCACAAAAACTTTTGATAAACCCCGTTTTATGAATTGATCTCTATGCTCGGTTAATATCCTTTTAAATTTTCAATTTTCTGTCTTTATATTAAAAAATAATAAATAAATAAATGATATAAACAAAATAATAATATAATAATTCATTATATATTTTTTTCATAATTTATATAAATTATCTATTCTTTGAAAATAAAATTTGGGGAGTATTTCATATCCTGAGATCGGAATTTAAATGACGGAAATGATTGTATATCCTCTAAGTATATTCTTTATACATGACCGGTGCTTCAATGAGAAATGATAGTAACTGATACTGGATTCTGTTTCACATAAAATTTTTAAGAAAATCGATCAGATTCTTTAACGATATGCTTGATAGACTCAGCCTGACGAATAAAGTAGACAGCAGCTCTATGATTAAATTAAACATCATGCTTAGAATGTCTGGATTACTCAATTGTTTTGGCTTGCAAAAAACTGAGTCCTGACAAATTGATTGAGAATGAATCTTTCACCCATTCTGCTCTTATATGTCATCTCCCTGGACCATATCTGGTATATTCTGTATTTGTGTATCTTGTGTCTGTGCTAATCTCCTCTGCTGTACGGACGTACTGACCTGGAGTGATGAGCTCCTCTGCTGTATACGATAGTACTGCCCTGGAGCTCTCATCAGCCCATGTTTTAAATGGTCATCTCCTCTGTTATACGTGAGTAATAGATCTGGAGCTCTCACCATTTTGATATATTATGTCAAATCATCTAATCGTGAGTTCTTTTCAGAATGAAATATTCTGTTTATAATCATTTGCACACTAATGCACAAGCCTTGCTCTGTTTAGATTGATTCAAAATCAAGAAATCCTGAGGTTGGGTGAGGGTTTTTGCCAAATGATTGTGGGGTCCTAACATTCTAAAGCATCTAATTGAACCTTAAACAAATCATAAGCTGTTTGTTGAAAAAGGATAAGGCATGAGTTTAAGTGGACAATTATATCAGCAATCGTTATTGATTTGTTCTAATTTCAGTTGTTCCTGTGCAGATTGTGATAAGATCTCGTATTCAGTATGATCTCATTGCCGGTCGATGATTTTTGATCATCTTTATGTTCATAAATACCTAGAGGATGTGATCTCTGATTAATTTAGATCTCATTATGTGACGTTCTTCATTGTTAAAAAATTATATAAAAATAAAAAAATAATAAAAAAATATAAAAAAAGGGTGCCGAAACTATTCTTTCGCTAATTGTTTCGCAAGGCGAAACTGCAATTTCGCTAGGTTTTCTAATTAGTTTTCAACTGGCTATCTCTTAGCGAAATCACAGTTTCTCTGGGCGAAACTGTAAATTCGCCCTGCGAATCTACAGTTTCGCTCACTGCGAAACTATTTGCTATTTAAGTCGTTTTTGCGAAATTCTTCTCACATTTTCGCAAAAACGACCTGAGTAGTGTTTTAGGGCTTTCCGTGACTTTCGTGGGCGATTCTGAGTTTGTTTGTGTTTTGGACGATTGTGTGTTTCTTTTACTTCGCATGTGAGTTTCGAACCGTGTTCAATCATTTAAACTGGTTAAAATTAACTCCTTTTAAGACATTTGGATTTTGACCCTTCGGTGTCTTCGCTGTTCATCCAGCGAAACTGCAGTTTATTCTGCGAAATTGAACGAAAGTTCACTTTTTCTCAGCGAAACTGTAAAGTTATGCTGTCCGCGCGAACTTAACAGTTTCGCCAAACTATTTTCAGTTTCGCAGAATCTGGACTTAAGCTTGTACAGTTTCGACTGGTCATGTTTCTTTTTGAACAGCGAAACTAATATGTTTTTTTTGCCAGCGACACTATGTTTTTGCTTGCCGAAACTAATAGCGAATCTATTTTAACCTATTTCGCCTAGTCGAAACTGTCTTTTGTTCAGCGAAACTAACATGTTTTAATGAGCGAAACTATTGTTTCGCTTGCCGAAACTGTTAGTTTTCATTGATTTAGTATTATTTTCTTCTTTTCTTAATTTCTCATTCAACTTATCTGATTTCTTCATCAGGTTATCATGGCTAATCTCAAGTTTGATGAGCGGAATAATATCACAGCCATTTTAGATGATACTCATCCTAAGGCAGCTGGATTTAGAGATTGTATCAGATGGCTTCAAAGATCACCTATAGCTCATGCCATATCTCATTCGCCTACCATCTATGATCTTCATATTAGAGACTTTTGGTGATCTGCAGAGTATGATACTCGAGGAGATGTACAGCGGATCACTGCTAAAGTCGTTGATCACGAAGTGACGATCACTGCTGAGACTGTATCGAGGATTCTAAGACTTGAAGAAGATTCAGGAGATGAAGTGACTATGACAGATTCTGAGGTGTTCCAAGCCTTTAGAAGTATGGGATATGAGGGACCAGCCTTTGGTTCCCGGAAGGAGATCAAGAAGTCATTTTTCTCTAAAGAGTGGAGATACATTGCTCATGTGTTATCATGTGTCTCGATCACCGTAAAGGTGGATCCGATGGTCTTAATATTGATTGGGCTAAGGCAATGGTGTTGTGTTGTAAAGGTGAAAAGGCCAATATTGCTAGACTGATTTTTGCGTGCATGGCGGAGAATGTGATGGCATTAAAGAAAGACAAATGGCTGTTGTATCCTCGTTTTCTTCAGATGATTTTTGATGATCTTATACCTCATGTTCCAAAACATGGAGAGATTAAGAGGCTGGTACAGATGAATCCCCGTATCTTTGCTGACTGCTGTGCCATTCGCCACGACTTCAGTGGAAAGATCACCCATCTTTGGGAAAACATGTATCCTCCAGAACGCTGGAGCTATATTAGACGGGTGGATGAATCAGAAAATAAACGAGCTGAAGAAACAAGAGTACAGCAAGCTGATGCTACAAAGAAAAGAAAGAGATATGCTAAAGAAAAAGATTATGATTTTGAGGAGGATATTGCTGCACAAGCTGAGGAAGTTAGGGTTGAAAAAGAAAGAAGGTCTAAGAAGAAAACTGATTTTGCTGAGCCTGAGCGACGAACCAAGCATAGACATGAAGGATTTACAACTAGAAGAGAGGCTAGTGAAAACCTTGATGAGGATATGATACGCAATCTGAATACTTCGTTGGCTAATGAACTGAGTATGATCAAGACTAAACTTACAAACCAGGAAATCAGAGAAAGACAAAAAGATGAAGTGATTGAAGGTATGCAGAGGATGTTAGTTGATCAAAACCGACTGGTGAAGAAGTTGTTTGAGGAGATTACACAGCTGAAAGCTGCAGCCGGCCTACCTAATCAACTAACTCAATCTGAGTTAGATGATTTGACTGATACATCAAAGTACTCATTTCTGAATGTGGGTACTTCATCTAAGGTAGGAGAGGGCACTTCTGGTGCAGCAACTACTGGTGCAGGAGAGCAGGAAACTCCAGGAGAGGATGTTGGAAGAAATGATGAGGAGGATATTATAGAGGCTGGGTTTGTAAACATGCAATTTGACTTTGAAAAAGATCTGGTTGGTGAAGAAGTTGTTGTAACAGCTACTACTGAAGGAGTATCTGAGAAAGGTAAAGGGTTGGTTGATGAGAAGAGGAAGATGAACAGCTCATAGACTATGATTCAGAACCTGAGTTCTATGAAGTTGATGAACGACCATTGATCTATGTTGCTAAAAAGGGAGAGGATGATGCAGATGTATTTGAAATGGATAAAAATGATTGGTTGGTGAAAGAGAAGGAGGTAGAAGAAATCACTCCTCTTTTCCAACACTTGGAGGGATTGAGCAGGAAGGAAGCTGATAAGAAAATCATAAGCTGGTGTTATAATTCAAGCTTAAAGATGTTTATGATCAAGAGACGGGGAGGTAATATCAGTTATATGCTTAAAAGGAAGGCTTTTAAGACCTTGCCTAAATGGGATTTAAGGCGTTTGGCAACTCTACCTCTGATCAATGCTCATCTGAGTGAAAGAGCCTCATTTCTTGAAAAGGAGATAAAAAATGGGCTTAATGACAACTTTGAGTCTTTTGGGTATATGAAAGCATAAAGAAAGAGATCAAAGAAGGATAAAGACTGGGAGACGGGAAAGGGAAGGATTGTACTAAGAGTTAAACCTCCAAAGACTGTAAATCGGGTAAGATTGGCTGATCCTCTTCCCCAACAACTACAGGACTTTGAGAAATGGTTTTATGATAACAACACTGGAGAGGCTGTGATCAGAGTTAAACATGGAAAGGAGTTTAGAGTATTTGATCCGATGGAGTTGTTTAGTTTCTGTGATGAAGATCTTTTGGTATTATGTGAAAATCACATTAAGACTGGGGCTGGAGAGGAAACTAGGAAAGAAGCTAGTTTGTTTATGAATGTTGCCAACAAGATCAGGGGAGTAAGGTCGGAGGTCAAGAAGTTAGCTGAAAGGGTGAGAGCTCAGGATGACTTTAATATGGATGTTCAAGATCTGACCAGGCAATTTGCAAAGGCTAGTGGTCATTCTGAAGAAGCTAGTGATGCAGGAAAGGACCATGGAGGATCATTTGCTGAAGCTTCTGAGGACGTAGCTGCAAGAGGTGACGAAGACAGATCAATGGCAGCAAAGGAAACTGGAGCTGACAAGTCAAATCAAGAAGAGTGAAGACGGTGAGATCCAACCTAGGGGGAGTATTGAAGATCATGTATAGGTTGGACTCACCTTAGTATAGATTGTTTACTTTACTTGTAATAGGACTTTTGTTAGTTTCCTTTTGTATGTTCTTAGTTTTGTGTGTTTTTAGCAGTCCAGCGAAACTGTGAGCGAATCTGTAAATTCGCTCACAGTTTGCTGTTCTAGTTTACCCGGCGAACTTATGTTCTGCCGGGTGAAACTGTAGTTTCGGCATGACAGTTTCGCTGGTAGCGAAACTGTCTGCGAAACTACGACTGCTATATATACTTTTGTTAATTTTCATTGTAAGGTAAGCTTGCAAAACCCTAATCGTGGATCATTGTTGCAAGCTACCTATTCCAAGCAGTTATTACACAGAAATATTATTGTGCTTCATGTTATTGATTGTCATTGTTCCTTTTGTTATCAAATATGATTTAGAATTGTATTCAATCTTCTCTATTGTCATAGTTTAGCATGCTTGTTAGATATTGAGCAATTCATCACATCATTTGCACTGTTTTTCGATCACATGGACCAACAAAAAACTTGAATGCCTTGTATATAAAACAACAAAGCTTTCGAGAGTTAATTTTGCTTCGGAAGGAAAAAGTCTTTGAAAACAAATAAGTGTCAGAGACAAGTATTTAAGCTTCGGAAGATAGATTGAAACCTCTTCCGAAGGTAAAATTTCTTAGACAGTTATTTATTTTGAAGACATGATTTGCTTTCGAAGGTAAAAATATATCTTCTGAAGGATTAGAAAATTTTCAAGAATCTAAGGAAAATCTTCAAAAAAGAATTTTTTTTATCCAAAGAAAACATGAGCTTATGAAAGTGATGAACTAGACAACTTAGGACACACATATTTTAAGAAATAAGTAGAATTAGTTTTAAAAAAATCTACTCAAAGTTAATCATCCCAATAGCTGATATTAGATATTTAAATCTCTGTTCATCAAAAGCTTTTGTAAACAGATCAACATATTGTTCATCTGTATGAACTTTGGCTAGTTTAATTAATCCCTTTTCATAGTTATCTCTTATTAAGTGATACCTGATATTGATGTGTTTGGTCCTTGAGTGCTGCACAGGGTTCTCTGTGATAGAGATAGCACTATTGTTGTCTATGTGAATGGGAGTCTCCTTGAAGTTAAATCCATAGTCCAGCATCTGATTTTGAATCCAAAGCACTTGAGCACAGCAACTTGCAGCAGCAATGTATTCAGCCTCAACAGTTGATACAAACACACAGGATTGTTTCTTGCATTGCCATGAGACAACCCTTCCACCAAGGAATTGACATCCCCCAGATGTAGACTTTGCAGTCATGTTGCAACCACCATAATCACTATCTGTATAAGCATACAGAATGAAGTCAGAATTCTTTGGATACCATAAACCAAGTGTTGAAGCACCTTTGAGGTATCTTAGAATCCTCTTGACAGTGATGAGGTGAGACATCTTAGGGTTGGCTTGATATCTTGCACAAATACATGTAGCAAACATGATATCAGGCTTGCCAGCAGTAAGATACATAAGAGACCCAATCATAGCCCTGTATAAGTGTTCATCTACACACTCCCCCTCAAGATCAGGTCCAAGGGAGTGGTTTCTGGCTATGGGTGTCTTAGCAATCTTACAATCAGTCATGTTGAACCTCTTGAGTATGTCCTTAATCTACTTTGACTGACTTATGAAGATACCATCTTCAACTTGCTTCACTTGAATTCCCAGAAAGAAATTGAGTTCTCCCATTGCACTCATTTCAAATCTGTCTTTCATCAGCTTCTCAAAGTCTTTGCAGAGCTTTGGATTAGTTGAACCAAAGATGATGTCATCCACATACACTTGAACTAGCAATATGTCATTTTCCTGTCCTTTGATGAAGAGAGTTCCATCTATAGTACCTCTCTTGTATCCATGTTTGCAAAGATACTCAGACAATGTCTCATACTACTTCCTGGGTGCCTGATGCAGCCAATAAAGAGCTTTGTCAAGCTTGCAGACATAATCAGGATGATCAGGGTCTACAAAACCAGGTGGCTGTTTGACATACACCTCTTCATCAATCACTCCATACAGAAAAGCACACTTCACATCAAGTTGAAAGACCTTGAAGTTCTTGGATGCAGCAAATGCCAGGAATATCCTAACAGCTTCTAGTCTTGCTACTGGAGCAAATACATCAGTGTAGTCAATCCCTTCTTCTTGTGTGTATCCTTGAACAACTAGTCTAGCCTTGTTCTTGATGATAATACCTCTATCATCCTTTTTATTCCTAAACACCTATTTGGTTCCAATGGTAGTCTTCCCATGAGGAAGAGGACAAAGGTTCCAAACTTTTTGCCTTTTGAATTGAAGCAACTCTTGTTGTATAGCTTCAACCCAACTTCCATCCTTTAGAGCCTCATCAACTTTCTTTGGCTCTATGTGGGATAAGAAACAAGAGTGAAGACAAATATTTGCTTCATGGGTTTATCCTCTTGTTCTTACCCCTGTGACAACATCTCCAATGATGTTTGTGGTGGGGTGAGACTTGTGGATCCTAAGCTGAGGGATCACAACAAGTTTCTAAGAAAGATCTAAATTTGAGAAATTTAGATCTGGCATAGATGTTTCACCCTCCACATCATCACACTTATCAAGATTGACTTGATCCAATGAGTGTGTGACATCATTGATATTGTCATCTATGGTGTGGTTACTAGCATCAGGAAATTCTTGATCAATGTCACCACCACCATTATTGTCTTCCATAATTGAGGTATCTTTATCTGTTTGTGAAGCCTCTGAGCTGGAATTTGAAGGCACCCCAGATGTATCAGCTGAGTTTGTCATTGTAGTGCTGATAGAAACCTCATTTGCTGAAGTAGTTCCAACTAGAGCTGAAGATGTATGAGTTGAAGATCTTCTTAGCTCAAATCTTGGATCAGTATCACCTGAATTTAAATTTTCTGCAGATCCTGAAACATTCTCACAAGGTTTGTTAAAACAGTTGGTAACTAAATCAAGATCAAATAGCCAATCAGGACCAGAACCAGCCACACAGGGTGTGTGTTCATTGAAGGTCACATTGGCTGACTCCTCAACAATTCTAGTTCTGAGATTATATACTCTATAAGCCTTAGCCTGGGAAGAGTATCCAACGCAATGTCCATCATCTGATTTCTCAGCAAATTTGGCAATTTGATCTTTAGTATTCAAGATGATGCAAGGACATCCAAATGACCTGAGAAAACCAATGAAAGGTTTTCTCTTGTGCCAAAGTTCATAAGGAGTCTTACCATGTGTCTTAACTACTAAAACTCTGTTTTGCACATAGTAAGCAGTGTTTACTGCCTCTGCCCAGAAGGTGATGGGCAGTTTAGAGTCAGACAACAGAGTTCTTGCAGCTTCAATTACTGTCCTGTTTCTCCTCTTAGCAACTCCATTTTGCTGAGGAGTCCTGGGAGCACTATATTGTCTTGTAATATCTTTTTCATCACAAAATGTATCAAGGGTTTGATTCTTGAATTCAGTCCCTTGATCACATCTTATGATTCTGACCTTGTGATCACTTTGATTCTCAATTTTTAAGATGAAATTCTTCAGAATCTCAGGGGTCTCATCCTTAGTTCTAAAAAAAAACCCAAGTGAATCTTGTAAAATCATCTGTGATCACCAAAGAGATCCATATGTAATAAGTGTAGGGGAGTAGTGATAGAGTTCCTTTCCTTAGGCTTATGAGATACCTTATGTTGCTTCCCTTTCAGGCATGCAATACAATGATCATCACTTGTAAACTCTTTCTTTGGCATTCCAGTTGCCAAATCATATTTAATTAGTTTATTCATGTTCTTAAAGTTTACATATCACATTCTTTTATGCCATAGAAAAGACTCATCACTATTTGCTTTAGACAGAAAGCATGAAACTTCTCTAGAGGGAGATGTTTCTTGCAAGTCCATCTTATACATGTTTCCTTTTCTGGGTGCTCTAAGCAGGATGTGCTCAACAATGACCACTCCAGGCTTGAGAACAATGCATTCATGCTCAGTAAAGAGCATGTTATGACTCTGATCACAAAATTGGGATACACTCAGAAGATTGTACCCAAGCTCCTTCACAAAGTTTACCTTTTCAATGCTGAGCTTACCATTTGTGACCTTGCCCCTTCTAGAAATGTAACCACCTTCATATCCTCCAAAAGCAACTGGTCCTCCATCAATCCTTTCAAAGTTATGGAGTAGTGACCTATTGCCTGTCATGTGCCTGGAACAGCCACTATCAATGATCCAGACATTTTTGTTTGTCTTGAGCTGTTCCTGCACAAAGAAAATGATTAGTTACATTTGGAAACCCGAGCCTTATTTATCTTTGGCTCACTAAGTATAATAAAAGGTAATGCAACAGTAATAGATCCTATGGTTGTGCTAGGAGAATCTTGAGCTGTTGTTGATGGAGAAATTTCAGTCACTTGGTCTTTCTTAGACTTCCACACCACCTTTGGAGTCTTGGACTTGACCTTCAAAACTTTGGAAGCTTTTGGGACTTCAGAAATTTTGATGACTGAACCTTTGGAAGATTTTGCAGTCACTGCAGCAGACTTCAGTGCTTCGGAAGAATTCCGTTCTTCCGAGACCAACTTCTCTTCCGAAGGTAATTTTCCATTTGCCTTCTTCTTAGATTTGGAGCTTCTGAAGGAAACAGATTTTCCTTCCGAAGCTTGAATCTTCTTGGAACTCTTTGAAGTCTTTGTCTTGGTCATATGGACAGCACTTTTAGGATTGTATGGACAATCCTTAGCAATGTGAGAGGTACTTTCACACATGGCACACACCATTTTCTTCTTCACAAGAGTCTTCTTATGAGAACAAGACTGTCTTTGGTCACATCCCTTCTCCACCTTCATCTTTGCAGATGTTGAGACAGTCCTTATGGGCTGGGAAATGTTCTTGGAGTTGATGGTCCAGGCTGTGCAGCAGTGGTACACAGCAGATCAGTCTTCTTCTTGGTACTGAGATGATTTGAACCAGAACTCTTAGCTGAAGAGTTTTGGTTGATGTCTTCAGTCTTTACTACTTCAAACCCTACAGAGATAAAAATTTTTTTCTGCTTAGAGTCAAAAGTAGCCTTGATCTCTTGAGCCTTTCTTGCTTTTCTTTTGCTCTTCCTGATCAAGTTCTTACTCATTGACTTGGTCATCACAATAATCTTCTTCTTCTCAGAAGGATAGTGGCCCTTCTTAGAATCCTCCTCTTCACTCTTCTCAAAGGAATTCTTCACTATCTCTTCTTCATCCTCTTCACTTATAGGATCTATGAGAGGAAGCTCATCTTTACAAGTTTCACACCTAGGAGATCTTACAGACAAGATTGTGTGTGGAGGAGCTATCTCATTGGATCCAAGTCCCTGCCTATTTTGATAACACACCTTGTTGTGCAGGGATGAGGATATCATGTTCTTGAAGGTCTCTTCTTCAAGAACACTCTTTTCTGCCCTGGCTTTGCTGATCACAAGCTCAGCCTGGCACTCAGTCAGCTTGGTTATGAGATCTTTGATTTGAGTCCTAAATTCTGTATGCTTATGTTTTAGAACTGAAATGGTTTTCTCTAAGTCCTCTATCTTTAGTTTATAATCATTTTTAGACTTTCTAAAATCAAATTTTGAAATGTTTAAGGACTCAAGATCAGATCTCATCTCCAAGTTATAAAACCTGTATCTATTAACTTTAGCAATGCATTTAGGAGTATAGAGATGTTCCAATACCTTGGCTTCATCATGATCTGCCATTAGTGCTTGGTTTGGAGAAGCATCTTCCACCTGAAAGCTCCAGTCAAAGCCTCCTTCTTCAATAGCAACAGCAGCTTGTTGCTTTTGCTTCTCATTCTAGGGAGCTTTGTCAGTGTAGTTGGGTCTGGGCTGTGTTTGGCCACCATTTATTTTAGGTGCCTTACACTCTCTGGCAAAGTGGCCCATCAGGTTACAGTTGTAACACTTGACTTTGCTTTTGTCCAGGCCAAACTTTCCACTGGTTGCATTGCTTGGAAACCTCTTTCCAGTTCTCTTGTAGAACTTTTTGGCTCTGTGAGTGAGAAGAGCCATCTGCTGGACTATTTTCATGTATTCCAGATCATCTGGATGGATACAATCTAGGTCTTCAAGAGTGAAAAGAGAGTTGCTACAACTTTCATCAGTAGACACAAAAGCTTGAGAAGAGCTTGTCTCTTGGAATGGGCTTCCTTGAGTGTAGTTTTCCCTAGGTGTCTCTAGGAAGGTGATGAAAGGACCCTTTGGTGAATTGTCAGGGTAGCATATGAGATGATGTTGGGGTTCTATGCTGTCCCTTTGAACCACGTGCAGGGCTGAACCCAATTGATTGTTGGAGTTGCCAGATGAACCTTGCATGTTCATCTCCATCTGGTAGCCACTGAGAATCCCATATAACTCTGTCAAAGTAAGAGTTTTGAGATTCTCAGTCCTCTTGATCACCACACAATAGTGTGTCCATTACCTAGGAAGTGAGGACGTGAACTTCCTTACAATGTCTTTATTCTCAAGAGGAACTCCTCCATCCACAAGGGTATCCACTATCTCAACATACTTGAAGTATTGTTGAGTCATGGTTTCACCTGTTTTGAAGGTGAAGTTTTCAAACTGCTGCTTCAGGAGATCCTTCTTGTTCTCCTTGGCTTCAGAGGAGCCTTCATACATCAGTTTTATTGCATCCCACAGTTGTTTAGCTGTTTTGCACTTCTTGAAACCTCTGTACACAGAGTTTGGAAGCGCAGTTTGAAGAGCTGTCATGGCTTTTCTGTCAATCTCTACTCTCTTCCTATCTTCATTAGAGTAGTTAGCCACATCTTTGGGGATCATACCAGCACCAGTAGCAGAAGGAGTGCTGGGTATGTAAGGTCCATTTTCAACAGACTCTCACATTCTTGAGTCTAGAGACCTTATGAAACCTTCCATTCTCATGCACCAGGTATCAAAGTCATTAAGAGTGATAAGTGGGGACTTGTTCATGGTTTCAGTTTTCATATCAGTCTTGGAAATGGCTGCCATTTGAAAAGTTTAGTATTTGTGTGTGTGAGGGATCTTAAGATGGTGAGATCTTATATCAAGAGCCTGAAATGCTCTGATACCAATTGCAGGACCGGTGAAGGGTGGTCACTTACAACACAACAACACAAAGAGGAGATTAACCAAACTTAATCAAATAGTAAACTGGATTAACCACAAGAATGATACAAAGAACACAAGTAATAAGTAAGAGACAGAACAAAAGAACACAAGAGATTGGGTTTCAAGGATGCAGTATATTGCTTTCTCAAGTTCTATTACAAGTGTTACAAAGCATAAAGAAAGATACAAGAACATGGAATACTTATACTACAACCTACAGCCGGCTATACTTTGAAAACCAGCTGGATACAATTGACTAGACACAAACAAAATCAATTGTAGAGTCAAAAGGCATATCTGCCTTTTGACTTGTGACTATGACATGCCATAGCTCATATCCTAATATATTACAAAAAGGATAAAGGTACATAAAGTAGAAAGCATGGACTCAAAACCTCAATGTACAATTACCAAAAGCATGGACCTTTCACCAACTCATGTAAGTTGGTGACTTTACAGAGTTGCAGCGGAAAGGTGGTCCAGCTTTATGGTAAAGTACATCAGATAAAGGCATATCTCTAAAAGTCTTCGGAAGAAATCTGTCTTCACTATTTGGCTTTGGAAGACTTTGTCTTTGAAGCTTCGGAAGACTTTCACTTTTGGCTTCGGAAGATATTGGTCTTGGCTTCGGAAGATTTTACACTTAGAATATTTCTAGTGCATGGTGTAAAACTTCCGAAGCATTTCTACTTCAGTTCTTTAGTGCATGCTTGCAGAGAGACTTTGAATGTTTTGGCTGTATCAGACTTATAGGAATCCTTACAGCAGTGAACACTGCTTGCTATGTGCAAAACAGAGTTTTAGTGGTTAAGACACATGGTAAGACTCCTTATGAACTTTGGCACAAGAGAAAACCTTTCATTGGTTTTCTCAGGTCATTTGGATGCCCTTGCACCATCTTGAATATCAAGGATCAAATTGCCAAGTTTGCTGAGAAATCAAATGATGAACACTTCATTGGATACTCTTCTCATGCTAAAGCTTATAGAGTATACAATCTCAGAACTAGAGTAATTGAGGAGTCAGCCAATGTGACTTTCAATGAGCACACTCCCAGTGTGAAAGGTTCTGGTCCAGATTGGCTATTTGATCTTGATTTAGTTACCAACTGTTTTAACAAATCTTGTGAGAATGTTTCAGGGTCCATAGATATATTACCTACAGGTGATCCTGACACAAGATTTGAGCTAAGAAGACCTTCAAGGAAGTGATATGAGACTCTATCTTAGTATCTCTGTCAGCATGGCTACAAAAGGGGTACTATTGATGGAACTCTCTTCATCAAAGGAACAGGAAATGACATAATGCTAGTTAAAGTATATGTAGATGACATTATCTTTGGGTCAACTAATCCAAAGCTCTGCAAAGACTTTAAGAAGCTGATGAAGGACATGTTTGAAATAAGTGCCATGGGGGAACTCAATTTCTTTCTAGGAATTCAAGTGAAGCAAGTTGACAATGGCATCTTCATAAGTCAGTCAAAGTATGTACAAGACATACTTAAAAGGTTCAACATGACTGATTGTAAGGTTGCTAAGACACCCATAGCCAGAAATCACTCCCTTGGACCTGATCTTGAGGGGGAGTCTATTGATGAACATCTCTATAGGGCAATGATTGGGTCTCTTATGTACCTCACAGCTAGCAGGCCAGATATCATGTTTGCTACATGCATTTGTGCAAGATATCAAGCCAACCCCAATATGTCACACCTGATCACTGTCAAACGAATTTTAAGATATCTCAAAGATGCTCCATCACTTGGTCTTTGGTATCCAAAGAATTCTAACTTTAATATGTATGCTTATACAGATAGTGACTATGGTGGTTGCAACATGACTACAAAGTCTACATCAGAGGGATGTCAATTTCTTGGTGGAAGAGTAGTCTCTTGGCAATGTAAGAAACAATCCTGTGTGTCTGAATCAACTACTGAGGCTGAATACATTGCTGCTGCAAGCTGTTGTGCTTAAGTGCTTTGGATTCAAAATCAAGTGCTGGACTATGGATTCAATTTCAAGGAGACTCCTATCCACATAGACAACAACAATGCTATCTCAATCACAGGAAATCCTGTGCAACAGTCAAGGACAAATCATATCAATATCAGGTATCATTTGATTAGAGATAACTTTAAAAAGGGATTAATCAAACTAGTCAAAGTTAACACAAATGAACAATATGCTGATCTGTTTCACCAAAGCTTTTAATGAGCAGAGATTTATAAATCTTGTATTTGCTATTGGGATGATTAACTTTGAATAGCTTTTCTTAAAACTTAATCATATTATTTCTAAAACCTGTGTGTCCTAAGTTGTCTATTTCATCACCTTCATATGCCCTTGTTTTCTTTGGAAGAAAATCTTTTCAAAAGAGATTTCTTAGATTTTTGAAAATTTTGATCTCTTTTCTTTTCGGAAGATTTAAAATTACCTTCGGAAGAAATTTATGTCTTAGTAAACAAATAACTACTTCAGTAATTTTACCTTCGGAAGAAAATTCTGAAATATCTTCCGAAGCTTAAAATCAACTTAAGTACTTTTATGTTTTAAAAGAACAAGTTTCTTCCGAAAGCAATTTACCTTTGAAAGTTTTCATTCTCTTTAGAATAAAAACTCTGAGTGTTAATTATCTTCTGAAGCAAAATTCTCAAAAACCTTTGAAATATCTTCCGAAGCCAATTTGCCTTCGGAAGCTTTTTTTTAGAACTTCCGAAGCAAATAACCTTCGGAAGATTTCTCGACTTCCAAGAAAACTACTTTTGGGGCAAAAGTAAACTACTTTTCAGAGGTGAGACCAACATCCGAATTTTAAAGTTTATCCTCTTTCATTAACTTTGTCTCAAATCCTTTTCACATAAATACCCAACGGTTTCCCCCTCTTTCACTATCTTCTTCAATTACACTATTCCTTAAACCTAAATTCTCCCAAACCGTCTTTGTTCTTCATCTTCCTTCACCCTTAAGCTTCTCAAAATGGCTAACCTATACCGCAGAAACAACCCAGATTTCTCCATGCAACTTCACAGGCAACACAACCATGTTGCTCTGTTGAACTCTGAGAAAGATGATAGTTTCTCAGAGGTTTGCCGTTTTCTGGCTCTATCCAACTACTTCACCTCCTTAACCATTGATCCTACTCTCTATGAGGATCATCTGTTTGAATTCTGGAAGACCTGCCAAGAGGTCATTATGGATGGGGAGAAGGCACTGTCTGCCACAGTGCAGGGGAGGACAATCTTCATCACTCCGGCCATCATCAACACTCACTTGCAGCTGGATGATGAAGAAGGTGAGTTGTCCTTCCCAAAGGAAGCTGTAAATCATTCCTTTAAGCAGATGGGCTATGAGGGAGATTTCTCTGTAAAGACCTTCAGGAAAGGGAAGGTCTCATCCTAGTGGAAATACCTGCTTCATGTGGTTATCCACAGCTTGTCAAACAAGCATGGAGGGTGGGACCAGATTCCTAAGGATCTCTCCTTCATAGTGCATGAAATGGTTCAAGGGGTCAAGTTCAGGTACTCTCAGTTTGTTTATAAAAATTTGCTTGCTAACTTGGACTCCTTAGAGTATTATATGTTTCCTAGATATGTTCAACACATTCTCAACTATGAACTGGGCTCACAGTTGAGGGAAACTATTAATATTCTTAAAGTGGGACAGATGAAGCCCGACATCTTTAAAATTATGAAGAAGCCAACTGTAGGCTTCTCAGGGGTAGAAACAGCCCTTGTCCCAAAAATGTTAGAGCTCATTGCTCAAGGTGACAACCTAGCAACACAAGCTAATGTTGAACCCACACCTTCTACCTCCCAACCACCAAAAAGACCACAAATCACCCTCACCTACCAAAGAAAATCCAAACAAACCCCTGCTTAAGCTATTGAGCTTGTACAGGCCCTCATACACTCACCCATACAGGATGAAGTGGATACTAGAGCTCCCACTTACCCTGAGGAGCAAACCACTCCTATCTCTTCAAGAATCAGCGGTGAGGTTCCTCATGCTCACCCTGATGAGCTCACAAGCTCAACTGCCTTAAGCCTTCACTCTAAGTCTCAACACTCAAGTGAACAACCTTCAGGAGACAGTTACCATCCCCAGTCTTTAGACTTGAATCAACCCATCCCCAACCTCTCATTCTATACTGATGAAGACTTAGGTTTCATTGAGTACCATGAGTCTCTCTACTCTTACCCTACTCAAAGAGAGATGAGTACTCCCGAGTCTCCTTTGTCTAGCCCACATCAGTCACTTATCACTGAGGTGGATCTCCCTGAACCTGTTCAGAAGGTCCATATGGAAGAGGCTCTCAGTTCTGCAAGTGATTACATCATTAAGACCTCAACCATGGCAACTCATCCCATTGACACTTCAACTGAGGCCGTCAATATGCAGAGGAAATCCAACAGCCAAGAACCTGAAGCTGGTGGTGAGAGAGAAGACTTTGGTCCAATCATCTCATCGCCCAATGATTCTTCTGATGAAGATGAGGGGATTTGAGACTAAAGGTGCAAAAACTGTCAAAAACATGCTCCTATTTAGTCTCTAAGGTTAGTCACCTTGAATCTCAAGTGACTACCCTGTACAATCGGGTCAACAGGGAAAAACTAGCTGGGAGACCTTTAAAGAGAGCTTAACCAGGAACACAAGAACCTATGAATATGATTGACCTAACTCCTAGCTCACCTATGCAATAGGGTGATGCTACCAAAAAGGGGGAGAAAGTCATTACAGTCGCAGAACCTTAGAGTTCTTCAGGGAGTATGGACATTGAGGACTCACCATCCTCACTTGTAATTGTGCAAACTCAGCAACTTTCTCAAGTTCACATTGATGTGGACACTATAGACTCTTTTATTAGGAGTCTCTTTGAGGAAGACATTCCAAGGGCTATATCATCCCCACCTCAAGGAACTTCAAACTACATTATTGGGTGGAGGTATGATGCTGATAGAAGAGCCCTCATTCTTCAAAGAGTTCAAGGGAAGCAAGAGGTGTTCAATTTTCAAACCTTGAACTACTATGAAGGTCTTGACCTGATCAACATGCCACTTATCAACCCAAGTCAATCTAGACAAGCTGACAGGCCGGCACAAAGGATTCAAGACAGAATTACTGAAAGGTTCAGTCTAAGAAGGAGACTAAGGCAACCAGGTAATGTCATTGGTCAATTGGATGTTGAGCCAGACCCTGAGATTAGCTTCAAAGGGAAAACCTTGGCTGAAGGCCCAGTGGTTGAGCATGAGAGCCTTGTCACATCTACTACTTCAGAAATTCATCCCCTCAGTGAAACACCTGCTGGTGAAGGTGTCTTACAACCTCTCTCTAGCCAGAGCTTGGATGCTACATCAAGCAATGAAGGCCAAAGCTCTCTCCACCCTGTGTCACAAAGGTCTGTGGGTGACAAAGGGAAAAGGATTCTAACTCCTGAGGAGATTGAGGAGGAGGATAGAGAGAGGAAGAGGAAGCTAAGGGGAGAAAGTTCCTATGGGTCTTCAGGCTTCATGCA
Organism: Flaveria ramosissima; assembly: GCA_025215565.1. Taxonomy (NCBI): domain Eukaryota; kingdom Viridiplantae; phylum Streptophyta; class Magnoliopsida; order Asterales; family Asteraceae; genus Flaveria; species Flaveria ramosissima. The sequence goes on along the minus strand of CM046040.1, from coordinate 27,572,806 downwards.
AGCTGCAATCAGGGCTGCCCCCAGACGAAACACTCAAAATGATGAGTTGAGGGTAGTCAAGATTGCTTAACTGCAGACCAGGAACTATGACATAGATGAGATTATATCTCTCCCCTTAGAGGAACTAAATGAACTGGCTGATATGGAAGTGTCAAGAGAGATGAAGGAAGCAGAGGATGCAAGGCGACTTCTCCAATTCAAAGAAGAAAAGAGACAGAAAAGATTATACAAACATGTTCTTACTCTCTCCCCAGTTCAAGAAAGCCATGTGCAAGAGGTTGTGGCAGCTACACAAGAACCTCAGGTAGACAAGGAAACAGATAGGCAAAACATGATCAACTATCTGAGTGCCACAGGTCTCTACCAGGCATCTTCACTTCTTCCCTTGTCCTATGAGTACATTGAGTTTGAGTATCTCAAACAGCTTGAACTTCAAGTGCTTAAAGAACAAAAGGCAACAAAGAGAAAGATGAGGGAAGAGGCTGCAAAGTCAAAAGCCATCATCCAAAAGAGTATGAAGAAGTCTGCGGACAGACAAAGGATGATGAGCTTCTTGAAGCTGTATGGATTCTACGGAATGAGACTTGGCCCTATGTCTCTATCTACAATGGATGAGCACATCAGGGTAATCAAGCAGAAGATCAAGACCGGAGAGTTAATTGACTTACACTGCCTTCCAGTGGACGTTAAGGTTGAACAATTTGAGACAACACAACCTGGACCTCCTGCTGAGCCTCAGCAAGCTTCATCTTCTGGTCCACAATAGGGTCAAACTCCCTCTTTTTCTGAACATGTGAGGGAGGAACACCAAACTGAGCAAGATAAAACTGATCAACAAGGTGCTGCAGACCAGTCTTCTTAGTTAAAGTCTTCAAAAATGAAGAAAAGGATGGCTTCCAAACCAAAGTCAAAGAAGAAGAAGAAGCCTGAATCATCCACCTCTACACCTCAGGCTGAGTCAGATCAACATGAGGAAGTGCATGAAGAGGCAGCCCATCAACTTCAATTCAAGTGGCTCCTCTTGCAGCTAAGAGACCCATCTTATCCTGGACCTTCATAACTAATCTAGAGAGATGGAATATGATCAGAGATCAAGGTGGTGAAAATGTCTACACATGGCAAGACGTATTCAACCTACCTCTGCATGATCTCTTTGAGATGAGAAGATACTATGAGAGTCTAAGTGATCCTGACCATCTAATGAAGAAGGGCATGGTCATAATCATTATGAGGACTGTCAACAATTGAAGATCCTCAAATGTTTTGGTAGCATCAGCCTAGGGGGAGTTTGAAAGGATTCCTATAAGTCTGATGCAGCCAAAACATCCAAAGTCTCTCTGCATGCATGCACTGAAGAACATAAGTAGAAATGCTTCAGAAGTTTTACACCTTGCACTAGAAATACTTTAAGTGTAAAATCGTTCGAAGCCAAGACTAATATCTTCCGAAGCCAAAAAATGAAATCTTCCGAAGCTTCAAAGACAAAGTCTTCCGAAGCCAAAGAGTGAAGACAGATTTCTTCCGAAGACTTTTAGAGCATGCTTTTATCTGATGTATTTTACCATAAAGCTGGACCACCTTTCCACTGTAACTCTGTAAAGTCACCAACTTACATGAGTTGGTGAAAAGGTCCATGCTTTTGGTAACTATACATTGAGGTCTTGAGTCTGAGCTTTCTACTTTATGTACTTTTATCCTTTTTGTAATATATTATGATGTGAGCTATGGCATGTCATAGTCACTAGTGAAAAGGCAATCTGCCTTTTGACTCTACATTTGATTTTGTTGTCTAGTCTTATGTATCCAGCTGGCTTTCAAAGTATGGCCGGCTGTCGGATGTAGTATATGTATCTCAAGTACTTGTAACTCTCTAAGTATGCTTTGTAACATTTGTAATAGAACTTGAGAAGCAATATACAGCATTCTTGAAAACCAATTACTTGTGTTATTTGCTATCTTGTTATGTCTCATTCTTACTTGTGTTTTTAGCATCTTTCATTAAAGTTAACCAATTCCATATTTGATCTGTTAAATGTTCTAAGTAACTCTCCTCATTGTGTTGTTGTGTTGTAAGTGCATACCCTTCAATGGTCTTGCAAAGAGGATGGCTTCTAAACCAAAGTCAAAGAAGAAAAAAAAGTCTGAATCATCCACCTCCAAGCCTCAGGATGAAGCAGATCACCCTAAGGAAGTGCATGAAGAGGCAGCCCCATCAACTCCAATTCAAGTGGCTCCTCTTGCATCGGAGAGACCCATCTTATCCTGGACCATCACAACTAATCCAGAAAGATAGCATGTGATCAGAGATCAAGGTGGTGAAGATGTCTACACATGACAAGACTTATTCAACCTACCTCTGTATGATCTTTTTAAGATGAGAAGATATTATGAGAGTCTAAGTGATCCTGACCATCTAATGAAGAAGGGCATGGTCATCATTATGATGAGGGCTGTCAACATACAAAGATCTTTAAATGTTTTGGTAGCATCAACCTAGGAGGAGTTTGTAAGGATTCCTATAAGTCTGATGCAGCCAAAACATTCAAAGTCTCGGTGCATGCATGCACTGAAGTAGAGAAGTAGAAATGGTTCGAAAGTTTTACACAATGCACTAGAAAATATTCTGTGTAAAATCTTCCGAAGCCAAGACCAACATCTTCTGAAGCCAAAAGTGAAGTCTTCCGAAGCTTCAAAGACAAAGTCTCCCGAAGCCAAGAAGAGAAGACTGGTTTCTTACGAAAACTTTGAAATATGCTTTATCTGATGTACTGTTCCATAAAGCTGGACCATTTTCCACTGCAACTCTGTTGACTCACCAACTTTCACAAGTTGGTGAAAAGGTCCATACTTTTAGTAACTGTATATTAAGGTCTTGAGTCTGAGCTTTCTACTTTATGTACTTTTATCTTTTTTGTAATATATTAGGATGTGAGCTATGGCATGTCATAGTCACTAGTTAAAAGGCAATCTGCCTTTTGACTCTACATTTGATTTTGTTGTCTAGTCTTATGTATCCAATTGGCTTTCAAAGTATAGCCAGCTGTAGGATGTAGTATAAAGTATCTTAAGTACTTGTAACTTTTGATCTATGCTTTGTAATACTTGTAAAAGAACTTGAGAGCAATATACAGCATTCTTGAAAACCATACACTTGTGTTGTTTGCAATCTTGTTCTGTCTCATACTTTACTTGTGTTCTTAGCATCTTTCATAAAAGTTACTAGTTCCCTATTTGATCTGTTAAGTGTTCTAAAACACTCTCTTCATTGTGTTGTTGTGTTGTAAGTGACCACCCTTAAACGGTCCTACAACGTAGACTACTTATATGACTAAAACACTAAGTAGAAAGTTGAAATCAACTATCAGTTCCGTCAATCTAAAACTTTTGCACATTAAAACCCATCAATCTCCACTCCTATTGATCAGAACCACTTGACTCGTTGGAGGTAAACTGTATGTGACAATGGAGGCTATACAAACACCAAAAAAACCGACCTTATGAAGGTTGGATGACCGCGGGGTTGAAAAATGATTTAAAGTTGGCCTCATTTCATCAAAGAAAAAAAACTAATGAGTGTTAACTCTGAGTTAGTAAGAAATTATCCAAGGAAAATAAACTCAAAGTTGGTATGTCTATATATTTTTCTTGAGTTAGGTTTAATCGTAGTTAATAACTGAAAGTTAGAATTATTAAAATTTAATAACTTTTTATTTAATTATTTGAACTAATACTCTTATCTGTTTATGGCACGTAATTAATAAATTTATGACTATTAATATATAGAGTAAGTATTTCCCTAGACTTCTTTGTTTTTTACCTTATAAACTTTTATGATTCTCATTTGTTGTTATTTTAAATTTATGTTACATGTATTATATACTTAAAAACCCAAAATCGGTGGCCAATAGGAGCCACCGACTTTTGGTCCTTATAAATATTTTGTTTTTCAAATATTCAACATTGGTGGCTGTTGGTCGATGATTAACTCTTTGGCTTTTCAAACTATTGTCTCGGGATTAAATCTCTTCAGTAGCAGTATTTTCTTCTTGACTTTTTTTTCTTTATTGGCCTTTAGCTCTCTTTCATTTTCAATCTTTACATTTTCACCCCCTATTGCTTTCTGAAAAATTTGTAAAATGCCACTTTGACACTCTCAAGTCTGTAAAGTTTAGTGTCTACCCCCTGTATAATATAAATTCGAGTCTATCTATGTTTAGACGTTATAAAAAAAACAACTCGGGTCAAATATAAGTGTTTTTGTGCTTAACTATATATACGCATTAAAGAGTGTCTATGTTTCGATATACGTTTATATTTTGACGTAAATATTGCTAAGAAATAAATTGAGTTATATATAAATCGTTTTCGTTCTTATTTTCATGTACGCATTAAGTTGTTTATGTTTTAATGTAAGTTCTGTTTGGAAACGCTTCGGGTCAAATATAACACGTTTTTATTTACGTTAGGTTTCAATATAAATTTAGTTCGAAAATGAGTCAAAACAATTGGAAGTATATGTATCGACGTAAATTCAGTTCGGAACTGAGTTGGAATGAATGTAAGTCTATGTTTCGACATAAATTTTGTTTGGAAAGAGTCGGGTCAAATATAATATATTTTCTTTCAATGATATAAATTCAATTCACTCTACATATTGACGTAAATTTAGTTCGGAATCAAGTCGGGTCGATTGTTGTCTATAGTTTATCACGCAGCGTATGATGTCGTTGCCGTGGCAAGGGAAAAACTAGTTCTCTTCTAAAACAAAAAGATATAAACAGTATTTTATGTAATTTACAAAGAAAAAAATAATTAATACCCAATCTCCCCCTCCCTCTTCCATCTCATCTTTCCTAGCTGCAAATCCTTAGCATCACCTTGGTTGAAACTATAAAAAGGTTGATGAAAGTTGCATTTCATATTTAGGTGGTGTTTGTTTTTTCAGAAAGATCTTACAGGCCTCTTTTATCTGCGTCGCGCAGACCACGCACAGACTTTTAGGCATGCAGGGTGTTTGTTTTTCTAGAAGACATTTCTATAAAAAAGGTCTTCCAAACCTCTTCTTGGTGCAGACATTATTTTCCTACTTCTTAAGTCTACATACCTCTTCTTCACCCCTCAAATACTAAACACAACTCCGGCACGTACTTCAAAACTTTGGCGAACTTTCTCTCTTTTCCGATCACTCTCCACACATCGTAAAACTCTCTTGCAGGATCGGTTATGGTTAATCTACACAAGATTATCTTACAAACTCACTCAAAACACTCAGATGATGATGCAAACTCTTCAAATAAGTTGCTAATAATATACTAAGTTAAAGAACACAACAGATGGTTTTTCAAGATACTTGTATATATTATTTCTCAACTTAAAGTTTTACAAGACTCTTACAAGCATGCTAATGAGTTATAATGAGAAACTATATATACTACTATCTACAGCTGGTTATACTTAAATTACCAGCTGGAACTTACTACTAAATAAATACTACATTGCTAGAAGTAAGGTATCTAAGATAAAATATTGTCCTAGATTAGGTATTCATGATAGGTCCATGAATTACTTTTTGTTACCAACTAAAGATAGTAACTGTACTCACTGATACAAGGTGAATAGTGAAATAAAGTATGGTCACTTACATGGGCGTGGGAAAGCGTCATGCAGTATATCAAATGATTGTTGCTTCTTGCACTTCTTTTCTTCTACAACAGCCTTTGCCTTCGACTTCTTGCCTTTCAGCTGGATAGGAGTGCTGGTACTACACTTGATCCTTCTTTTTGGTGGTAACCATTGCTGCATCATTCTTCTGCTCAATAGGTAGTAGGCAGCAGTTGGAACCTCTTGCTATTCAGTACGTATCTAGGTTGTCTTACAGACATGTAAGAGTGTGGTGGAGCAATTTCATTGGTTCCCAACCCATTTTTATTTTGATAGCATACCTTTGAGTAGGAGGATGATGTAATAGTGGTTTTGAAGTTATGCTCTTCAATAGCATACTTCTTTGCTTTAGCCTCAACTATTACTAGCTGGGCTTGAGCCTCAGCTATACTAGCTGGGCTTGAGCCTCAGTCAAGTTGGAAATCAAATCCTTTATTTGAGCCCTGTAATTGGAGTGTTCATGTTTTAAAGAAGTCACAGTTTTTTCTATTCTTTAATTTTTAATTTGTAGTTAGATTCTACCTTTTTAAATCAGATTTTAGTATATTCAAAGACTCAATATCAGATCTAATTTCCAGGTTGTAGTCCTGATAAAGTTTAACCTTAGCTATACATGTTGGGGTATAGAGATGTTCATATACCTGATTATCCTCTGTTCCTGCCATGAGATTTTGAGCTGGGGTTACATCCTGCACCATGAAGCTCCAGTCAACTTCTTGAGCAACAACAGTTGTTTGTTGTTCAATTGGCTTTGCAGCAGCTTTTGGAGTAGCGGGATGATGTTGAGAGGCATGAGTGGCACCAGGGTTGGACTTTGGAGCTTTGCATTCCTTTGCAAAATGACCAAGTTGATTGCAGTTGTAGCACTTGGCCTTTGATTTGTCTAACCCAAATTTCCTATTGGTTGGGTGATGAGGGAACTGCCTTCTAGTTTTCATAAAGAACTTCTTTGTTCTATAGGTTAAAAAAGCCATTTGTTGGACAATGTCTATGTATTAAACATCATCTGGGCTGAAGCATTCTAAATCATCAAAGCAAAACTGAAAGTAACTAAATTGCCCATTTCCTGAAACAAAGGCACAACTATCCTGGAAGGGACTTTGTTGAGCTTGTTGAGATATGGGTGTCTCAGGAAAAATGATGTATGGCCTAGAGGAAGATGATGACTGTTGGGGGTAGCTCAAGTACTGTTGGGGCTGAGGATTTTTTGAGCCTTCAGTAATGAGTAAAGCATTGCTAGCAGGAAAGCAAGAAGTTCTGCTCATCTGGTGGCCTCTCTGAGTCTCCATCTCTACACGATATCCATCTAGGATGTCATATAGTTCGGTCATGATGAGAGTGTTTAGATTCTCAGTCCTCTTGATAGAGACATAATAGAAAGTCCATTCATGACGAAATGCACTCATAAACTTTCTTACAAGATCTCTCTTCTCAAGAGTTACTCCACAGACTGAAGTGATGAGATTAAGTCCATATACCTGAAGTATTGCTAGCTCAGGGTCTCTCCAGCAATGTGAGTGAAGTTCTCAAACTGCTGCTTCAAGGTATCTCTCTTAGACTCTTTTGACTCAGTAGAACCAGAGTACATCAATGTCAAAGCAGTAAAGAGTTCTTTGGCAGACTGACAGTGCTCAAAGCCTACTATTATGGAGTTTGGTATGGCCATAAACAGTACTGTCATGGCTTTGCTATTGATATCCATCTTCTTGAAGTCTTCATCGGAGTAGTGTTCAACAGCTTTCTCTATCATGGCATCGTTACCAGCCGAGGACTCCACCTTTGGCTTGTATGGTCCATGAGTGATAGATCTCACATTTTGTTGTCTTGATACTTCATGAAACCTTCGATATGGTTACAGCAAGATCTAAAGTTATCAGCGGTGATGATAGGAGCCTTAGTCATTGTTCCCATTTCAGATTCAGATGATTTCTGATTGAGGTCCATTTTGAGTGTATTGAGTGAAGAAACAAGGTGATTTGGGATGGTTAGATCTCACAATCAAGAGGCTAAGAAGCTCTGATACCAATTGCAGGATTGGCTATGGTCAATCAACACAGGATTATATTATAAACTCAATCGGACACACTCAGATGATGATGCAGAATTTTCAAATGAGTTGATTATATTATACTAAGTAAAAGAACATGACAGAAGGTTTTTCAAGATACTTAAATATATTACTTCTCAACATAAAGTTTTACAGACTCTTACAAGCATGCTAATGAGTTACAATGAGAAACTATATATACTACTATCTATAGCCGATTACACTTAAATTACCAGCTGGAACTTACTACTAAACAAATACTACATTGCTAGAAGTAAGGTATCTAAGATAAAATACTATCCTAGATTAGGTAGTCATGACAGGTCCTTGACTTACCTTTTGTTACCAACTAAAGATAGTAACTGTACTAACTAATAAAAGGTGAACTACATGGCGCGCGGGAAAGCGCCATGCAGTATATTAGAGGTTGCAATGGTTGTCAGACCGACCATACTTTTGTCCACTGGTTCATAGTTGGTTCTTCCAAAGGTAAACAGCCTTCGGAAAAATAAGTTCTTCCGAAGCCAATTATACTTCGGAAGAAGCAACTTCTTCCGAGACTTCTGCTGGTCTTCTAGACTTTGTTCTTTGGAAGTCTTTGTCTTGAACCTTCTAAGTGTTTAGCTTCAGAAGAGAAGTAACTTAATCTTCGGAAGACTTAGTTTTTCATTGGAAGTTCTTCTTACTTAAGCTTCGGAAGTTCTTCAACTTGACTTCGGAAGTGCAGATAAGCTTCGGAAGACTTTCTTCACTTACACCGAAATTCTTCTAAGTGTTGTTTTGGTTGCACTAGCATTATCTGACCCAACATCTCTGTACGCCAAAAGAAGGATCAACTTAACGTCGAGAAGGTACCGCAGGTTTGATGATCAGACTTAAGTGGCTCCACGCCACATGTTCGTAACTTCCAGTGAACTTCTTCACCTCTGATTCACTTTTACTGATCCACTTAACGTCGAGAAGGTACCAGAGGTTTGATGATCAGACTTTGGAGATGATGAACTACAGATTGTTCGCGAGGAATAAGTACGCCTGAGATACGTTTTTGTAGTGCTTTGTTTTTCCTTCGAGTTTGCAAAAAACAAGGAAAGATGAGCCAAGCTAACCATAATGACACCGCCGGTGACGGAGAGATTCTAACGGTGATATGTTGAAGAACGTCTCCGGCATTGGAATGTTCTCCGGTGGTGGATTGTTTGACAAGATGTCTGCTAATACAGCGTAATTTACAAGAAGAGTGAGGTAACGTTTCGTTTGTGAATTTTTAAACTCCGACACAAGAAACGGTTGTTTTGAACGATTGTTTGTTAAGTAGCATTCGAAATAGTTCAGCGTATGATCGCTTGATGAGTGTTTAATTATTATTAAAATTTCAATGTTGAAAAACTTTTTTAAGTTTAAAAAATTGGTTTATTTAAATTTTAATTTATTTTAGCAGTCTGCAGAAGTTAAAAACCAAACAGTCTTCTTCTTGCAGACTACAAAGGTTTGGTTTACTTATTTTTCTATAGATGTTTGCAGATGTGATCCATAGATCGCAGATATTTTACCTTTGAAAAAACAAACTACACATTAGAGTTCTCTAATCATTGCAATTAGGGATGAGCATTTGGTACCCAGTACCTGTATCGATGCTTATACCATACCATAGCGTACTGATACCGACCGAACGGAAACTGTACCGCTACTGGTACTCGGTTTTGCATAAAAACAGGATTGGTACTACGGGGTACCGGTACCGTTATGCTGCTGATCTCATCTCTGGTTGCAATTATAAAAAAACCTGAATGTTTTTTCAAATGTTGTACGCATTACAATATGATTATTGTAGATGTGCATGATATTATAGAGAATATTAGAAACTGCAGGATACATAGATAAGTCAAGTTATGTTGGTTAGAGGAGATACAAGTACAGAAGTACTAGATCTTAAGAGTTATTTACTCGGCATAAACAAACACACAAAGTTAGAGATTAAACTTTGTAATATCCTACTACAAAATAAACAATTTCACTTTGACAAATATGTCATAAATAAATCCGTCGATAAAATTAAGGTGGTCTCGTTGGTAATCCGTAGTTGAAACTTTGTTAGAAATTTAGTTGTATGTAATGCTTATCCCATTAACAACAACCCATTATCGGTATCAGGTATCAGTGTTTCGATGTTGATTATTGTTAACTAGCTTTAGTAAACCCGTATATTACACGGGTTGAATAAATATAATATTAAATATAACAAAATTTTACTTAGATATTCTAAGATAAGATATGATTTAAATTACGTAGGAGTAAAAACTAAAAGTAATAAGATAAGGATATCAACTTTATAATTTTTTATCAAAAAACAAATCAAACATTTTGTATAAAAAATAGTCATTTTTATGATATCCTTATTATAACTCTTATTTTTAATTATTTTTTGTTATAAAATTTACTTTTTAGAAACTCTAAATTTAAAATATTTTATATTTTTAAATAAGTTTGATGTTTTAGAAAAAAAATTATTTTTATAAAAATTTGTTTCTTTAGAAATAACATCAATAAAAAGATATATTTCTTAATTTATCAGAAAACCACTTTTAATTTAAAATAGACTTAGGGGTTGTTTGGTAGCATCTGAATCAGCCTCTTAATGATTCAAATGTCTGAATGATTCAGCACTTAATGGTTCAGATTGTTTGTTTCGTGAGCAAATGTCTGAATTCATTCAGACATTTGCCTTTGAATTGTTAAGCAATATACTAATGCTAAATGGTTAAGAGGTCTAATGTTGAATGATTAAGACCTTTTATCTGAATTGGTCAGACATTTGCCTTTAAATAGTTAAACGATATACTAGATCTTAATGGTTCAGAACTCTTACTGGTTCAGCACTTAATGGTTTAAACTTTTTATTGGTTCAACACTTAATCATTCAAAAATTATCAAATAGCCCCTTAAATAATATTATTTCTAATTAAAATTAATTATTTAATAGGAGAAAAAAACGGAAAATTTTTATAAGAATAAATGTTGTGTTGTCACGTGTCTTTCATAGTTATCATTTTACTACATTAAAAGAATTTATGGGTTATGAAGCCCATCGATAATAAACATTAGATATTTTACTTTTTCATATTCTATTCATTTTAAAAGTTGGGATCTGTTAATTACTACCCCCAATTATAATGTCCGTCAATAATAAGTGATATTCATTATTCTAGTGTCAGCTGCATGTTTTATTCTTTGTCATTACCATGTTGATCATACATGCTAAATATTTGTAAGATATTGCAATATTTGTTTACAATTATTGATATAATACTTTGTTTTGATTTATATAAAAAAATGGTTTAATTGAACTAAACTATCCTGTAAGTATAATGAAAAAGTAAATAAAATTTGGCGGAAAAGAGTTGTACATGTACAAGAGTTTAACCAAATTAGTGTAAAGCATATTCTAGGAAAATGGGTTTTCAAATCAAGTTTGGAATAGAGATTTCATGGATAACTAACTGTTGCCTCTTATAATTTTATTTTTTTAGAACTTGAAACCAAGAAAAAAGTCATAATGAATATACAAGAATGTATGTTATACTTGTAACCACCTACAAAAGTTGCTAAAAACTTTGACTTAAAATATATCCTGTTTAAAGTATATGTGAGTTTGCAACTTGCCATCCAATATTGTGATGTCGTTCACTTACCCACTCCTACTATACTCTATCATCCTGGTTAATCTCGGAATCTTTTTTATTAGGGTGAATAATAAAGTTTACGGTCTATATTTATTTATATAAAGATACTTTTTTATCGGGTCGTGTCATTGAGAAGCCATTTGTCAAATCGGATTAGGTTATATCGAAAAGGTTTGCTTTAGATGATTTTGAAAGTGATTTAAATTGTATTATGATGATTTCAAGTTCAATCTTTTCATATTGACTAGAATTAACAATTAAGAAGCTACCATGTAATAAGCTTTGTAACAACAACTTTACAAATGAATATACAAATTGTTGTACGTATTGCAAAAAATCTAGGTTTTAGCTAAAAAAAAATTTAGTGTAGGAGTTGTTTATAAAATTGTTATGTAGCTGAGGCAAAAGGACAAGGTACTCAACAACATACAGTGAATCGGCTAACAGATTTTCATCTACATAATAATAGGAAAACCAAGCATTTGATTGGTGTAAATAAAAAGAAACCTCAACCAACTTCCATCATTAACTTTTAAGATGTTCTAAAATAAAATAATAGTTTAGAGGTTGTTTGACAGCATTTTAATCAGCCTTTTAATGGTTCAGATATCTGAATAGTTCAGCACTTAATAGTTCAGACTGTTTGTTTCACGAGCAAATGTCTGAATGGTTCAGACATTTGCATCTGAATGATTAAGCATTATATTAATGCTGAATGGTTAAAAGGTTTGACGTTGAATGGTTAAGACCTCTTATCTGAATTTGTCAGACATTTGCATTTAAATTGTTAAATGATATACTAGCTCTAAATGGTTCAGACCTCTTAATGGTTCAACACTTAATAGTTCAGACTTTTTATTGGTTCAGCATTTAATCATTCAGAAGTTGCCAAGTAGCCCATTAGAAAAGCATTGATAGATTTCTCAAGAATGCTAATTAGGGCTGCAAACGAACCGAACGAACACGAACAAGGCGTTGTTCGTGTTCGTTTGTTAAGAAATAAACTTGTTAATAAACTGTTTACGAACACTTACTGAACGAGATTTCTTGGTGTTCGTTCATTAAGAAAATGAACATGTTTATTAACTGTTCACGAACACTTACCGAATACAAATGAACACAAACAAAAGCAAACGAACAGAAACAACCGTTCATGAACATGACAAACACAAAGAAGTTCATAAACACAAACGAATACAAATTATTATAGATTTATTTAGAATAAAATTACATTTTTTATTACAAAGATTACACAAAATTAATCTAAAATAAATAAATAATTAACATAAATATTAAAAAATACTTGATATATTAGTTATAGAAATAACTGACACAATAATTAAGAATATAAACGAACACCTCAACGAACATAAACGAACACTTCATCGAACGTTCACAAACGAACACTAACGAATATAAACGAAAACATTATCAAACGTTCACGAATATAAATGAACGAACACGACTTGTGTTCATGTTCGTTCGTTTAATTAAACGAGCGTAATTTTCTTGCTCGCGTTCGTTCATTTACTAAACGAACGAACATAAACGAACTTCCGGCAAAACGGTTCATGAACTGTTCACTGAACGTTTAATTCGTTTGCAGCCCTAATGCTAATATATATTTAGTCTTGCACTCGGTCAATAAGACACACTTTTGCTAAAGTACATAATTAGTCGTTGCAGGTGAAAAGACCTAAATGTTTTTGTTTTTAACAGAATCATTTAACAAAGTTAATGATCTAGAGTTTATTTAAACATAACTAAAACCGCAGGAAGTAAAAAATAATTTTAAAACCTTTGACTAAAAACCCATATTCAGACAAAATCATCATGAAAAATGTTTAGTTTACTCAAATTATACTAGTCATGTTACTAAAAATATAAATTAAACTGATACTTCGAGATTATATCTATATTATTTGTCTATATTTTAAAATACGGTTTTGAGGTGTGAGCTGGTGGATTTAAAAGTATTTTGTAAATACCCAAGTTTTTAAAAAAATAATATAGCCTTGCATCATATAAAATTTTTTTTGTGCTTTAATTGATAGGTCCTTGTCAACGTTTTGAACATGGTTATAATTTAATTTAATCTAACGTATGTATTTAGTATATATTAGTATTAAGCCCTATGTTGTATAGCGGCAGAAATAAACCGTGCCAAATAGCGTCAATGCCATACAACCGCCAATGAGCACGACCATCGAAAAGCCTCGTATTAAAAAATAAATAAATAAATAAATAAAAATGAAAAGTAGACGTAAAAAGGTTAAACCACTTAGGTGAAACATAAATATATAAAACAATATATAATTCCATCTAGGACCAGCGCCTTGCGACGGGGCCACTAAGCGGAGAACAAATAAGCGTAAAAATGTTGAAGTATACACGCACGTTGTGATGTGTTAACTTGCAAAATTTAGACTAAAACGTAAAATAAAACGTTATAAAATATAAAAAAATATAGGGACCAAAGTTGAAAGTAATAAATACTGGGATTAGATTGTAAAAGATGAAAAAGTATTGGGTCAAAATTAAAAAAAGTTATGTACTTTTATTACAACGTTGATTCCAATCCCCACCGCCACCTGCCCCATAACCGAATCGGCCAGCGTCATCGCCGCCACCACCTGCCCCCCTAACCTAACCAGCCACCATCACCGACACCACCACTAGCCTCCATCATTGACGTATCCACCTGCCACCATCACAACCCCTCTTCCATCTCTATCCCACCCAACACCAAAACCCACCCACCACCTCCTTCTATTAACACCCACCTATCCACCTCCACCATCACACTACCACCCACCTCCACCATCGCTCCACCTCCGCCACCACCACAACACGAGCACCACCAAACCACCACACTACAATACCACCATTACCACAACACCACCACCATCACAAACACTACAACCCTAACACCGTCAATCCTAATACCACTACCACCACTACCACTGTAACACTGCACCACCTCAATACCTTCTCAGATCTAAACACCCATCGAACCTTCTCACTGAAATAACCATCAACCACCCATCGGACCTTCTCAGTCCCTTCACATTGAAACCGAATCCTAAAACCCAAATCACAAAACCAAAAAATCAACCCTCATCACAACGCGGATCTATGGTTTTAGGTGACCAAGAACCCTTAAAAACCTTTTCTAATCACAACGCGAATCTGTGTTTCTTCAATAACATATCAAATCATCAAAATTTCATCGGAACTCAACTATTAAGTATTATTCACGTTTCAAAATTCTATTGACCAATAAAATAACAAAACCCGTTATAATTTCTTTTAAAATGGGGGCCTTTATTTTTTGGAGGCCCAAGCATGTGACGTCACAAATTACATTATAAAGCCGGCCTTGATGGTAGGTTGTCTTAATTCGTCCATCACGCGTGCAACAAGGGGAACGAACTGCTAATTAACCTTGATAGATTATCTCTTACTATTTGACATTTATTGCCAATAATTGAACCACTTTAGTATCTCACCCTAAGAAGTATATGCTCCCAAATATAACGCATTGTGGTCTTCTTTATTATATACTTTTTTGATCGTGTTTTAATCTTTTAAAAATCAATTCTGCGAACGTTATTGTGACTGATTTTAATTTCTCTATTCTTCTTTTCTTAAGATTAAAAATGGCCGGTTTGGCAATCACTTATTAACTGTTCGTGCCTAAGATTTATTTTCATTTTCCACTAATATATTTTGTGATTATTTTTGCGGCCAGCTGATCATTTTCTGCATCTAGGTTTGCAATTTTTATTTTTTTTTGTAAGTTGGCAACTCTATTTACGACTCTTTATTAATTAGATCGATTTATTTAATTTTATTCTTTAAAATTGGTGATTGTATTTGCAACCAAAGCTATTGAGTAGCTACATTTGCAATAGCTTTTTTTTTTTTGACGAAGTTCATTTTCATTTCAATGACCGTGTTTGCAACCAAAATAATTTCTGTACCTATATCCATGACTATTTTTTGTGATGAAAATAATTTTTTTTTTAATTATTATTTTATGAAATTAACAAGTGTATTTACGACTTAAACAATTTCTGTTGTTATGTTTACGACTGTATTATGAAAAAAACAATTGGTCGCAAAATTCACGATCGATTTCGTCCGGTCTCCAATATTACGACCGTTTTAGTACAATAACATATACGTCCGAATTTTTTTATGTTCGTCACTTTTTTCTATTATGTGCGGTAGTGTAGTTAGCCATAAAACAATGCTTAAATAACCAAAAAAGCGTTTTGCCGTAAATTCGCCGTTTAAAAAAAATAACCACAAAAAGCGTTTTGTTTCTTGATTCAAATGAGGAAGTCTATGTAACAACAGTGGTTTGAAGACGTCACATGGGATGAAGGGAGAGTCTTCTAGATGATGACATCTTCCACACCTTGAATTTTTTAAAAAGTGTTGAATATGATTGTCACTTCCTTTGAATACCCTAGAAAATTCGAAATAAAAGTCGTACAAAATTTATAAAAGTTGGATAGTAATATTCTTCACTACAATGTATTTCTAAAAAGTTAACCTCTTAATTTTAAAATTAAATATTCTTTGAGATTACTAATAATAACCATTAGAGGCATGATTAAGCATGCACTAATATTTTTTGTATACATCTTGATAAAGAATCTTAACATATGTAACTTATGAAACTTATTATTCACAACATATTTGGCTTTTTGTTTTTTTTTTCCTTTCAATTTGCATTTTCAGTCATCACTTTTAACTGACAACAACTACAATTTTAAACCCTCATATATATATATATTTAATCTAGATTATGCAACTTTTAAAAAGTTAATCTGGATTATAATACATATAATAATATTAATATAAAAAATATAAAAAAGTTAAATAAAAAATATATAAAAGTTAAATATGCCATAGGCAGAAAAACATCAAGACAAATTGCATGCATGGAGTATAACAAATTAACAATGGATGACGGAGATTTATATATTTTTATTAAGTTCGACATATATATAACTAGGTTATTCCCCGTGTAATACACGGATTGAACAAAGAGTATATTAAATAATTATTAATAAAATTTATGTATTATAAAATAATGCTTGAAGATGAAATATGATTATAAGTACGTATAAATAGCTATTTCAAGTAAATAAACAATAATGTATTTTTCTTAAACTTTTATTTTATAAATAATTATGATTTTTAAATATATTTTTTAAGAAAAATATTTTTTTCTAAAAATATTCCATTGTATTATGTATTTTTATAAAGTTTTTGTTTTTAAAAAGTGTGTTTTTAATAAAAAATAGGTTTTAAATTTTTTAAATTATATTAATTTGAAAATAGTATGAGTAATATTATTAGTATTCAATATTATTATTATTAATATAAAGAAATGAGAAAGCAAGTATAATGAAGTCTATAATTGTTCCACGCTTATTTTAGTTTTTTTAGAGATAGATAGATATACTAAACACTCATTAAATAAACGGATTAAATTTTAATATAAAATATATATGTAAAATAAACATGATTAGTTACAGTATAATATTTTATTATAAAATATAATTAAAGTTATATATACGTAATAGTTCAAGAAATAAAATAATTATACAATTTATTAACTCTCTTATGTAAATAGTTTTACTTTTAAACATTCGTTTTAAGATTTTATATAAAAAATTATTTTTTTTCTAAAAATCTTGTTTTTTAAAAGATATGATTTGTAAAACTATTTTAATAAGAGAGTTAACTCTATTTACATAATAATTATAAATGTTTAATAAAACTATTTACATAAGAGAGTTAACAAATTGTATAATCTTTTAATAAGATTGTTTTAAAATATTTCACATGATTATACTTTATAAAAACAAAACGATTTAAAATATTTTGTTTAAAAATATTTAATGTTTTAGAAAATTTCATATTATGTAAAACTTTAGTTTTTTGTTATTTAGATTTTAATTAAAAGATGTTATTTTTAATTTCCTTTATAAAATCTATTTTTAAAAAAGATAGTTTGATTTAAAAAAATAGATAAAAGAGAGAAACATAGCAATTAATAAAATTTATTTTTAGTAAGAGAGGGAAATTTGTATGAGTATTTAAACTACTATAATACCCTTTTGGAGGGAAAATTGATGTGTGGATGCCTATAAAAATAACAAATGGCAAAAACATGGGTTAAAAGAATGACAAGTGCTAAAAAAACCTTGTTTTATTAGATGTTATAGATTATAGATTTCTTGTAATTACAGAGTATGACTTGGTTCTTAGTCTACTGTTTGTCAAGTCTCTAAGTTTGAATCTAATTACTACCGACATGTTTTTGCCTATTTTTCCCCCCTTTTTTCATTACTTCTTTATTTTATCAAATATGGTTCTTGCAAATGAAAAATATAACTTGACCCTAATTTCATTAGCAAGCCTATGCTTCTGCTAAATTTGGTGACGTATTTTTTACTATATGGTTGCGTGTGTTTTTTTCTTTTTTTAATATTCGCCATTTTTTTCTAAATAACTTATTAATATTTGTTTTGGACTTTTTTTTCCCAATTACTTTCTTTAATAAATCTGCCGTCTAATGTTAACT
Organism: Flaveria ramosissima; assembly: GCA_025215565.1. NCBI lineage: Eukaryota > Viridiplantae > Streptophyta > Magnoliopsida > Asterales > Asteraceae > Flaveria > Flaveria ramosissima. Next base: position 27,554,814 of record CM046040.1, on the reverse strand, counting down.
TCTGTTCGCAACGTAAAATGCGAGCCATAGTACTCTCTATTTTCTATGTTTCGATCACGTTAATAACATCAATGTAACGCGTGTAACAAAGTTCGCAAACTCGCTGCATCACGCACGCACGTTTAGTTTCTAGTTTATTTTAAAAATTATAAATATGTCACGTAGAATATGCCATTAAAATACTTGTGTTAAGATATTTAAAATCAGTCTAATATTAAGTAATCCCTACTTTTATTTATTGGTGGGGATTAATCCTAACTTATAAAATATTTATAGACACTTTTAACTTTAAGCTTATTTTTCTCCAACAATCCCTTACTAACTAATAGTTAACACAATTAGACTTTGAATGACGTGAGCTATTTATATGGCCAAAACACTAAGTAGAAAGCTAAAATCCACCATGAGTTCCATCAATCAAAAACTTCTACATTATGAAACTCATCAATCTTCATCTCCTGAATAGAACAACTTGACTCGTTAGAGGTAGATTTTAGGTGCAAATGGAGGCTAGACGCCGAAAAATAGACCAAATGGATGCTGGGCGGCGACGGAGTTGAAAAATGACTCAAAGTTAGCTCTGTTTCATCAAAAAAACTAACAGGGCTTAAGTTTCAGTTAGTAATGGATCATCAGAAAAAAATTAGCTAAAAGTTGGAAGTGTTTGTAAATATTTTTTGAGCAAAGTTGGGATTATTAAAATCAAATATATTATGAAATATGATATTTACCTAGATTTTATCTTTACTGATAAGTTCTATGTTTTATTTTGTTTTGATTTAAATACTTTATAAAATAGATGCAAATAAGAATGAAAGTAACTATGATATTTGATTAGATAATAATAATAATAATAATAATAACAATAATAATAATAATAATAATAATAATAATAATAATAATAATAATAATAATAATAATAATAATAATAATATAATATTTATCTAATAAACATACCTAAGAATATAACGCTAATAGAATAAAAAAATTGAAAACATAAAAATCAAACAAATATATTAAATTATACTAGTGGAAATGCTCACGCGTTACGGTGGTATGGCTCTTGCGTAATTTTTTGGGAATTCGATTTTAGTCAGTATCAGGTCGGTGCGTTATGATGTAAATTAAAAAAATCAAAATATAATTATTGAAGAAATTGAATGAAAGAAAACAATTACATATATTACAAAAGTTTTTAAGAAAATTATATTATCCCAACAAGATTAGTGAAAACATGGTGGTATTTATGGTCGGAAATCACTTATTACCTATATTTTCAGGGGGGTTCGTTTTATGAATGTAGATTAGAGTTTTATAATTATCGAAGGCAACTTTCGGTGATTATTTCCATAGACTGAAGAAAGAGACTACAAATTACCATCTTGATTGTTATTGAGATATTAAAAACCGGCAATGAAAATGAGAAGAGAGATTAGTCCTCAATCACAATGAATGAAGGACATTATATATATATATATATATATATATATATATATATATATATATATATATATATATATATATATATATATATATATATATATATATATATATATTATAATACTAATTACCAAGTGGTTTGTGCATTATGAGTTGTACTTAAGCTTTAATAGGTTGTACCCAATTTTGTTTTTGTTTTTTTAACTTCAAACCCTAACATTTTTACTTCCTTTACAACAAAACCCCTACAATTCTTCAATTTCAACTTTGGTTGCATATTGTTTTCATCTTTGATAAATTTTTCGTTTTACGTTTCGGTTTAAATTTTACAAGATAACACGCTCATGTTCGCATGTAGTTCAATATTTTTATGCCTATTTTTTTCCTGTTCAACGGCTCTGTCACAACGCGCGGAAATTAGTTAGTTTAATATTTTACGATCACGTGTGAGGTTCATCGTTTTTACCTCTACTTTATATTCGGTTTTATTTTTCCCGCTTTTATTTATTTGTTAATACAAGTTTTTTGGTATTGGTGGTTGCTAATAATGATGTAAATTGATGTTACTTGACATGATTTTACGGCCCCCGCTGCAGCGCGGGGGGCTTAGTTCTAGTATATACTAATTACCAACTTTCTTATGCATTTTATGTTGTACAACATGCTTTAGTGGTTATACCCAACTTTTGTTTTATTCTTTTCAATCTTTAATATTTTCATTTTAACCCAAAACTTTTACATCTTCTACAATTTAACCCAAATATATATTTTTTTAATTTTAACTTTGGTCCTTATACTTTTAATATTTTAAAAATTTTCGTTTTACGTTTCAGTCTACATTTTGCGAGTTAACATGATGCAGTGTGCGTGTGTAGTTCAACGTTTTTACGCTTATTTTTCTTCCCCTTTAACGGTACCGTCACAACGCGCTGGTCCAAGATCAACTTAATTATTGTTTTATGTGTTTTATGTTTCGTCTAACGGCAGCGTGTCCTTGGTTCTACGTTTCGGTTGGTGGTCGCTAATGGTGGTGTAACTTTGATGCTACTTAACATGGTTTTACGCCCCCCGCAAAATACTAGTATAATACTAATTTTTAACTTAGTTATGCATCATAGTTGTAATCCATGCTTTATTGGTTGTACCTTTTTATTTTCTTTATTATTTTCTTTTTAAATTTTAACACTAATATTTTTTTTACTTTCAAATTTCTCATATACTTTTAATCTATTAAAAATTTTTCGTTTTACATTTCAATCTAAAATTTTCGAGTAAACATTCCGCAACATGCGCATGTGGTTCAATGTTTTTACCTTATTTTTTTGTATTATCGATTGTTTCGTGTTTTACGTTTTGGTCTAATGTTTGCATGTTAACACGCCACAACGGGCATCCATGGTTCAACATTTTTACGTCTACGTTTTCTTTTCATTATTATTTCTTTTGTTTTGTGGGTTTTTTCGGTGTTGGTAATAGCTAACGACGGTGTGACATTAATGTTGCTCAACACGGTTTTACGCCCAAACCGCAATACTATTTCACGCCCCCACCGCAACACGATTTCACGCCCCACCGCAGCACGGTTTTACGCCCCCACCACGGGACATAATTCTAGTTGAAAATAAATGGTGGTTTTTTTGCATTGTGTATATGTTTTAGCATTTGTAATATAAACATCATATGTTATACTTTATTGTAAGGGCATAAATAGAATAAAATGATTAATCTTTTAAAATTGAAGCATGACTTTTCATATGAGTGTCTTAATACATATGTATAATTATCATTTTATCTTCCTTTTACTTTTATTATAAAAGATATATATACATATTAAAATTATTAAACTCACAATATGCCTCTACAAAAATACTAGTATTATAGTTATTATAAATATGAAAATATATAAGTTATATACTTAAATATTTAAATAAAATAATACTTAATTTAAATAATATTTAGTTATAAAAATAAAATTAGTAAATATAAATTTAAATGTCAATTTATAGTATCATAAATAAAATAAAATCTAATGAGATGAATTAAATAATATTATTTTATTTAATAAGTCATTAATAATGTTTATTATATACATGAAAGAGACACGAGCAAAAATATTAAGGTACATATGTTAGAAAGGGTGGAGCATACGCTTGAATTGAGTTTATTGTGATCTTTGGTATTAGAAACTCGTAGGTTCTTGGGGGCGAAACCCTTAAGCAAAAAGAGTTGCAAGAAGGCAACGTCCTTTTGGCGAAGGTTCGGAGGCGTCGCGAATAGGGGGTCCAAGGGACAGAACAATGATTTGTGTTTCATAAAAAATGCATTAAATTTTTTTGTTCTAAATTTCACTATTTCAAGAATAAAATTGGGCTCCAAATTTAGGTGAATTACGAATCCAAAAGAGACTTATGTAATACATGGAGATCACAGCCACCACATATTTAACTTTCTAAACAGCTAATCTTCATCCTATTTTTTAATACTAACATTGCTTAAACCATTATGATCAATGATGGATCATTCATACTAGTTCAACCTGGTCCAAATAAATCCCTAATCCTATCACCTACTTTTCCTTCTATACATTCTCTTTGTCCTTAACTTTATTTAAAAATCTTATATATATTCAAAGTTTTACTAACAATAATAAAAGTTTTTTCGAAAATTTGAAGTAAATGATTTTTCAATGAATGATTTACAAACTCGGCTCCTCCACCTCCTTAGATGTGACAACATTCGTGACCTTAAACTTAACACTACATATTTCACTTCGGATATAGGTAATCTTCATCCTCTCTATTTTATTATTTCTCATTAATATAAAAAAGGAATCGGCCTAGCTAAGAATATGTCTATTAAAGAACAAGTTTTCGTCCATTGTCATGATCGTCTTTAACACCTCTACCTGTACCCTTTCCCAACCATTATTTTGCCAAACAACTAAAAAGAAAAAGTCAATTTTTGTATAATAAAGAGAATAAAACACCCTTTTTGCATAAAAGGAACGACACTTTTTTAAAGAAATTTAGTGCTTTGCCAAACAGAAGAATTTCAAGACTTCGTGTCAAAGAAAAGATCCACTTATGAATTTAAGGATTTTCTTTATATAAATTAATAACATACTACATGTGTGTTTATTTTTCTAAATTATATGTACTCTTTAAAAGCACAAATAATCACCGTTAAAATGATTTGACAAACATTTATATGTAAATATTTACGTTTTATAAACATTATCTGACATCATATAGGATGTGATTAAATGTTAACCCTTTGTTTAATACGATAACCCATTAACCTAACTAGTGGTTGTAAGGATTCCTATAAGTCTGATGCAGCTAAAACATCCAAAGTCTCTCTGCAAGCATGCACTAAAGAACTGAAGTAGAAATGCTTCAGAAGTTTTACATCATGCACTAGAAATATTCTAAGTGTAAAATCTTCCGAAGCCAAGACCAATATCTTCCGAAGCCAAAAGTGAAGTCTTCCGAAGCTTCGAAGACAAAGTCTTCCGAAGCCAATTAGTGAAGACAGATTTCTTCCGAAGACTTTTAGAGATATGCATTTATCTGATGTACTTTACCATAAAGCTGGACCACCTTTCCGGCGCAACTCTATAAAGTCACCAACTTACATGAGTTGGTGAAAGGTCCATGCTTTTGGTAACTGTACATTGAGGTCTTGAGTCCATGCTTTCTACTTTATGTACCTTTATCCTTTTTATAATATATTAGGATGTGAGCTATGGCATGTCATAGTCACAAATCAAAAGGCAGATATGCCTTTTGATTCTACAATTGATTTTGTTTGTGTCTAGTCAATTGTATCCAGCTGGCTTTCAAAGTATAGCCGGCTGTAGGTTGTAGTATAAGTATTCCATGTTCTTGTATCTTTCTTTATGCTTTGTAACACTTGTAATAGAACTTGAGAAAGCAATATACTGCATCCTTGAAACCCAATATCTTGTGTTCTCTTGTTCTGTCTCTTACTTGTTACTTGTGTTCTTAGTATCATACTTGTGGTTAATCCAGTTTACTGTTTGGTTAAAGTTTGGTTAATCTCCTCTTTGTGTTGTTGTGTTGTAAGTGACCACCCTTCACCGGTCCTGCAATTGGTATCGGAGCTATTCAGGCTCTTGATATAAGATCTCACCATCTTAAGATCCCTCACACACACAAATACTAAACTTTTCAAATGGCAGCCATTTCCAAGACTGATATGGAAACTGGAACCATGAACAAGTCCCCACTGATCACTCTTGATGACTTTGATACCTGGTGTATAAGAATGGAAGGTTTCATCAGGTCTCTAGACTCAAGAATGTGAGAGTCTGTTGAAAATGGACATTTCATACCCAGCACTCCTTCTGCTACTGGTGCTGGTATGATTCCCAAAGATGTAGCTAACTACTCTGATGAAGATAGGAAGAGAGTAGAGATTGATAGAAAAGCCATGACAGCCCTTCAAACCGCTCTTCCAAACTCTGTGTACAGAGGTTTCAAGAAGTGCAAAACAGCTAAACAGTTGTGGGATGCACTAAAACTGATGTATGAAGGCTCCTCTGAAGCCAAGGAGAACAAGAAGATCTCCTGAGACAGCAGTTTGAAAACTTCACCTTCAAAACAGGTGAAACCATGACTCAGCAATACTGCAGGCATGTTGAGATAGTGGATATCCTTGTGGATGGAGGAGTTCCTCTTGAGAATAGAGACATTGTAAGGAAGTTCAGTCCTCACTTCCTAGGCAATGGACACACTATTGTGTGGTGATCAAAAGGTCTGAAAATCTCAAAACTCTTACTCTGACAGAGTTATATGGGATTCTCAGTGGCTACCAGATGGAGATGAACATGCAAGGTTCATCTGGCAACTCCAACAATCAATTGGGTTCAGCCCTGCATGTGGTTGAAAGGGATAGCATAGAACCTCAACATCATCTCATATGCTACCTTGACAATTCACCAAAGGGTCCTTTCATCACCTTCCTAGAAACACCCAGGGAGAACTATACTCAAGGAAGCCCATTCCAAGAGACAAGCTCTTCTCAAGCTTTTGTGTCTTCTAATGAAAGCTGTGGCAACTCTCTTTTCACTCTTGAAGACCTGGATTGTATCCATCCAGATTATCTAGAATACATGGAAATAGTCCAGCAGATGGCTCTTCTCACTCACAGAGCCAAGATGTTCTACAAGAGAACTGGAAGGAGGTTTCCAAGCAATGCAACCAGTGGAAAGTTTGGCTTGGACAAAGGCAAAGTCAAGTGTTACAACTGTAACTTAATGGGCCACTTTGCCAGAGAGTGTAAACCACCCAGAACGAATGGTGGCCAAGCACAAACCAGACCAAACTACACTGAGAAAGCCCCCAGAATGAGAAACCAAAGCAACAAGCTGTTGTTGTTGTTGAAGGAAGGAGGCTTTGACTGGAGCTTTCAAGTGGAAGATGCTTCTCCAAACCAAGCACTAATGGCAGATCATGATGAAGCCAAGGTATTGAAACATCTCTGTAATCCTGAATGCATTGCTAAAGTTAATAGATACAGGTCCTATAACTTGGAGATGAGATCTGATCTTGAGTCCTTAAACATTTTAAAATCTAATTTTAGAAAGTCTGAAAATGATTATAAACTAAAGATAGAGGACTTAGAGAAAACCATTTCAGTTCTAAAACATGAGCATACAGATTTTAGGACTCAAATCAAAGATCTCATAACCAAGCTAACTGAGTGCCAGGCTGAGCTTGTGATCAGCAAAGCCAGGGCAGAAAAGAGTGTTCTTGAAGAAAAGACCTTCAAGAACATGATATCCTCATCCCTGCACAACAAGGTGTGTTATCAAAATAGACAGGGACTGGGATCCAATGAGATAGCTCCTCCACACATAATCTTTTCTGTAAAATCTCCTAGGTGTGGAACTTGTGAAGATGAGCTTCCTCTCATAGATCCTATAAGTGAAGAGGATGAAGAAGAGATAATGAAGAATTCCTCTGAGAAGAGTGAAGAGGAGGATTCTAAGAAGGGCCACTATCCTTCTGAGGAGAAGAAGATTACTGTGATGACCAAGTCAATGAGAAAGAACTTGATCAGGAAGAGCAAAAGAAAAGCAAGGAAGGCTCAAGAGATCAAGGCTACTTTTGACTCTAAACAGAAAAAAGTTTTTATCTCTGCAACGTTTGAAGTAGTAAAGACTGAAGACATCAACCAAAACTCTTCAGCTAAGAGTTCTGGTTCTTGTTCAAATCATCTCAGTACCAAGAAGAAGACTGATCTGCTGTGTACCACTGCTGCACAGCCTGGACCATCAAACTCCAAGAACAGCTCTCAGCCCATAAGGACTGTCTCAGCATCTGCAAAGATGAAGGTGGAGAAGGGATGTGACCAAAGACAGTCTTGTTCTCATAAGAAAACTCTTGTGAAGAAGAAAATGGTGTGTGTCATGTGTGAAAGTACCTCTCACATTGCTAAGGATTGTCCATACAATCCTAAAAGTACTGTCCATATGACCAAGACAAAGACTTCAAAGAGTTCAAGGAAGATTCAAGCTTCGGAAGGAAAATCTGTTTCCTTCGGAAGCTCCAAATCTAAGAAGAAGGCAAATGGAAAATTACCTTCGGAAGAGAAGTTGGTCTCGGAAGAAAGGAATTCTTCCGAAGCACTGAAGTCTGCTGCAGTGACTGCAGAATCTTCCGAAGTTTCAGTCATCAAAACTTCCAAAGTCCCAAAAGCTTCCGAAGTTTTGAAGGTCAAGTCCAAGACTCCAAAGGTGATGTGGAAGTCCAAGAAAGACCAAGTGACTGAAAATTCTCCATCAACAACAGCTCAAGATCCTCCTAGCACAACCATAGGATCTATTACTGTTGCATTACCTTCTATTATACTTAGTGAGCCCAAGACAAATAAGGCTTGGGTTTCCAAATATAACTAATCATTTTCTTTGTGCAGGAACAACTCAAGACAAACAAGAATGTCTGGATCATTGATAGTGGCTGTTCCAGGCACATGACAGGCAATAGGTCTTTACTCCATAACTTTGAGATGATTGATGGATGACTAGTTGCTTTTGGAGGAGATGAAGGTGGTTATATTTCTGGAAGGGGCAAGGTCACAAATGGTAAGCTCAGCATTGAAAAGGTAAACTTTGTCAAGGAGCTTGGGTACAATCTTCTGAGTGTATCCCAATTTTGTGATCAGAGTCATAACATGCTCTTTACTGAGCATGACTGCATTGTTCTCAAGCCTGGGGTGGTCATTCCCCATGAGCACATCCTGCTTAGAGCCCCCAGAAAAGGGAACATGTACAAGATGGACTTGCAAGAAACATCTCCCTCTGGAGAAGTTTCATGCTTTCTGTCTAAAGCCAATAGTGATGAGTCTTTCCTATGGCATAAAAGAATGTGCCATGTAAACTTTAAAAACATGAATAAACTAATTAAACATGATTTGGTAACTGGAATGTCAAAGAAAGAGTTTACAAGTGATGATCTTTGTGTTGCATGCCTGAAAGGGAAGCAGCATAAGGTATCTCACAAGCCTAAGGAAAGGAACTCCATCACTACTCCCCTACAATTATTACATATGGATCTCTTTGGCCCCACCAGTGTAATGAGTCTAGGAAGGACCTCTAATTGTTTGGTGATCACAGATGATTTTACAAGATTCACTTGGGTTTTCTTTCTTAGAACTAAGGATGCGACCCTGAGATTCTGAAAAATTTCATCTTAAAACTTGAGAATCAAAGTGATCACAAGGTCAAAACCATAAGATGTGATCAAGAGACTGAATTCAAGAATCAAACCCTTGATACATTTTGTGATGAAAAATATTACAAGACAATATAGTGCTCCCAGGAATCCTCAGCAAAATGGTGTTGCTGAGAGGAGAAACAGGACACTAATTGAAGCTGCAAGAACTATGTTGTCTAACTCTAAACTGCCCATCACCTTCTGGGCAGAGGCAGTAAACACTGCTTGCTATGTGCAAAATAGAGTTTTAGTAGTTAAGACACATGGTAAGACTCCTTATGAACTTTGGCACAAGAGAAAACCTTTCATTGGTTTTCTCAGGTCATTTGGATGTCCTTGCACCATCTTGAATACCAAAGATCAAATTGCTAAATTTGCTGAGAAATCAGATGATGGACACTTCATTGGATACTCTTCCCAGGCTAAGACTTATAGAGTATACAATCTCAAAACTAGAATTGTTGAGGAGTCAGCCAATGTGACTTTCAATGAACAAACACACAGGGTGAACGAGATTTCAGACATTTGCATTTAAAGTAGCCCATTCAGAAGTTTCAAGTAGCCCATTCAGAAGTTTCAGACATTTGCATTTAAATTGTTAAATGATATACTAGCTCTAAATGGTTCAGACCTCTTAATGGTTCAACACTTAATAGTTCAGACTTTTTATTGGTTCAGCATTTAATCATTCAGAAGTTGCCAAGTAGCCCATTAGAAAGCATTGATAGATTTCTCAAGAATGCTAATTAGGGCTGCAAACGAACCGAACGAACACGAACAAGGCGTTGTTCGTGTTCGTTTGTTAAGAAATAAACTTGTTAATAAACTGTTTACAAACACTTACTGAACGAGATTTCTTGGTGTTCGTTCATTAAGAAAATGAACATGTTTATTAACTGTTCACGAACACTTACCGAATACAAATGAACACAAACAAAAGCAAACGAACAGAAACAACCGTTCATGAACATGACAAACACAAAGAAGTTCATAAACACAAACAAATACAAATTATTATAGATTTATTTAGAATAAAATTACATTTTTTATTACAAAGATTACACAAAATTAATCTAAAATAAATAAATAATTAACATAAATATTAAAAAATACTTGATATATTAGTTATAGAAATAACTGACACAATAATTAAGAATATAAACGAACACCTCAACGAACATAAACGAACACTTCATCGAACGTTCACAAACGAACACTAACGAATATAAACGAAAACATTATCAAACGTTCACGAATATAAATGAACGAACACGACTTGTGTTCATGTTCGTTCGTTTAATTAAACGAGCGTAATTTTCTTGCTCGCGTTCGTTCATTTACTAAACGAACGAACATAAACGAACTTCCGGCAAAACGGTTCATGAACTGTTCACTGAACGTTTAATTCGTTTGCAGCCCTAATGCTAATATATATTTAGTCTTGCACTCGGTCAATAAGACACACTTTTGCTAAAGTACATAATTAGTCGTTGCAGGTGAAAAGACCTAAATGTTTTTGTTTTTAACAGAATCATTTAACAAAGTTAATGATCTAGAGTTTATTTAAACATAACTAAAACCGCAGGAAGTAAAAAAATAATTTTAAAACCTTTGACTAAAAACCCATATTCAGACAAAATCATCATGAAAAATGTTTAGTTTACTCAAATTATACTAGTCATGTTACTAAAAATATAAATTAAACTGATACTTCGAGATTATATCTATATTATTTGTCTATATTTTAAAATACGGTTTTGAGGTGTGAGCTGGTGGATTTAAAAGTATTTTGTAAATACCCAAGTTTTTAAAAAAATAATATAGCCTTGCATCATATAAAATTTTTTTTGTGCTTTAATTGATAGGTCCTTGTCAACGTTTTGAACATGGTTATAATTTAATTTAATCTAACGTATGTATTTAGTATATATTAGTATTAAGCCCTATGTTGTATAGCGGCAGAAATAAACCGTGCCAAATAGCGTCAATGCCATACAACCGCCAATGAGCACGACCATCGAAAAGCCTCGTATTAAAAAATAAATAAATAAATAAATAAAAATGAAAAGTAGACGTAAAAAGGTTAAACCACTTAGGTGAAACATAAATATATAAAACAATATATAATTCCATCTAGGACCAGCGCCTTGCGACGGGGCCACTAAGCGGAGAACAAATAAGCGTAAAAATGTTGAAGTATACACGCACGTTGTGATGTGTTAACTTGCAAAATTTAGACTAAAACGTAAAATAAAACGTTATAAAATATAAAAAAATATAGGGACCAAAGTTGAAAGTAATAAATACTGGGATTAGATTGTAAAAGATGAAAAAGTATTGGGTCAAAATTAAAAAAAGTTATGTACTTTTATTACAACGTTGATTCCAATCCCCACCGCCACCTGCCCCATAACCGAATCGGCCAGCGTCATCGCCGCCACCACCTGCCCCCCTAACCTAACCAGCCACCATCACCGACACCACCACTAGCCTCCATCATTGACGTATCCACCTGCCACCATCACAACCCCTCTTCCATCTCTATCCCACCCAACACCAAAACCCACCCACCACCTCCTTCTATTAACACCCACCTATCCACCTCCACCATCACACTACCACCCACCTCCACCATCGCTCCACCTCCGCCACCACCACAACACGAGCACCACCAAACCACCACACTACAATACCACCATTACCACAACACCACCACCATCACAAACACTACAACCCTAACACCGTCAATCCTAATACCACTACCACCACTACCACTGTAACACTGCACCACCTCAATACCTTCTCAGATCTAAACACCCATCGAACCTTCTCACTGAAATAACCATCAACCACCCATCGGACCTTCTCAGTCCCTTCACATTGAAACCGAATCCTAAAACCCAAATCACAAAACCAAAAAATCAACCCTCATCACAACGCGGATCTATGGTTTTAGGTGACCAAGAACCCTTAAAAACCTTTTCTAATCACAACGCGAATCTGTGTTTCTTCAATAACATATCAAATCATCAAAATTTCATCGGAACTCAACTATTAAGTATTATTCACGTTTCAAAATTCTATTGACCAATAAAATAACAAAACCCGTTATAATTTCTTTTAAAATGGGGGCCTTTATTTTTTGGAGGCCCAAGCATGTGACGTCACAAATTACATTATAAAGCCGGCCTTGATGGTAGGTTGTCTTAATTCGTCCATCACGCGTGCAACAAGGGGAACGAACTGCTAATTAACCTTGATAGATTATCTCTTACTATTTGACATTTATTGCCAATAATTGAACCACTTTAGTATCTCACCCTAAGAAGTATATGCTCCCAAATATAACGCATTGTGGTCTTCTTTATTATATACTTTTTTGATCGTGTTTTAATCTTTTAAAAATCAATTCTGCGAACGTTATTGTGACTGATTTTAATTTCTCTATTCTTCTTTTCTTAAGATTAAAAATGGCCGGTTTGGCAATCACTTATTAACTGTTCGTGCCTAAGATTTATTTTCATTTTCCACTAATATATTTTGTGATTATTTTTGCGGCCAGCTGATCATTTTCTGCATCTAGGTTTGCAATTTTTATTTTTTTTTGTAAGTTGGCAACTCTATTTACGACTCTTTATTAATTAGATCGATTTATTTAATTTTATTCTTTAAAATTGGTGATTGTATTTGCAACCAAAGCTATTGAGTAGCTACATTTGCAATAGCTTTTTTTTTTTTGACGAAGTTCATTTTCATTTCAATGACCGTGTTTGCAACCAAAATAATTTCTGTACCTATATCCATGACTATTTTTTGTGATGAAAATAATTTTTTTTTTAATTATTATTTTATGAAATTAACAAGTGTATTTACGACTTAAACAATTTCTGTTGTTATGTTTACGACTGTATTATGAAAAAAACAATTGGTCGCAAAATTCACGATCGATTTCGTCCGGTCTCCAATATTACGACCGTTTTAGTACAATAACATATACGTCCGAATTTTTTTATGTTCGTCACTTTTTTCTATTATGTGCGGTAGTGTAGTTAGCCATAAAACAATGCTTAAATAACCAAAAAGCGTTTTGCCGTAAATTCGCCGTTTAAAAAAAATAACCACAAAAAGCGTTTTGTTTCTTGATTCAAATGAGGAAGTCTATGTAACAACAGTGGTTTGAAGACGTCACATGGGATGAAGGGAGAGTCTTCTAGATGATGACATCTTCCACACCTTGAATTTTTTAAAAAGTGTTGAATATGATTGTCACTTCCTTTGAATACCCTAGAAAATTCGAAATAAAAGTCGTACAAAATTTATAAAAGTTGGATAGTAATATTCTTCACTACAATGTATTTCTAAAAAGTTAACCTCTTAATTTTAAAATTAAATATTCTTTGAGATTACTAATAATAACCATTAGAGGCATGATTAAGCATGCACTAATATTTTTTGTATACATCTTGATAAAGAATCTTAACATATGTAACTTATGAAACTTATTATTCACAACATATTTGGCTTTTTGTTTTTTTTTTCCTTTCAATTTGCATTTTCAGTCATCACTTTTAACTGACAACAACTACAATTTTAAACCCTCATATATATATATATTTAATCTAGATTATGCAACTTTTAAAAAGTTAATCTGGATTATAATACATATAATAATATTAATATAAAAAATATAAAAAAGTTAAATAAAAAATATATAAAAGTTAAATATGCCATAGGCAGAAAAACATCAAGACAAATTGCATGCATGGAGTATAACAAATTAACAATGGATGACGGAGATTTATATATTTTTATTAAGTTCGACATATATATAACTAGGTTATTCCCCGTGTAATACACGGATTGAACAAAGAGTATATTAAATAATTATTAATAAAATTTATGTATTATAAAATAATGCTTGAAGATGAAATATGATTATAAGTACGTATAAATAGCTATTTCAAGTAAATAAACAATAATGTATTTTTCTTAAACTTTTATTTTATAAATAATTATGATTTTTAAATATATTTTTTAAGAAAAATATTTTTTTCTAAAAATATTCCATTGTATTATGTATTTTTATAAAGTTTTTGTTTTTAAAAAGTGTGTTTTTAATAAAAAATAGGTTTTAAATTTTTTAAATTATATTAATTTGAAAATAGTATGAGTAATATTATTAGTATTCAATATTATTATTATTAATATAAAGAAATGAGAAAGCAAGTATAATGAAGTCTATAATTGTTCCACGCTTATTTTAGTTTTTTTAGAGATAGATAGATATACTAAACACTCATTAAATAAACGGATTAAATTTTAATATAAAATATATATGTAAAATAAACATGATTAGTTACAGTATAATATTTTATTATAAAATATAATTAAAGTTATATATACGTAATAGTTCAAGAAATAAAATAATTATACAATTTATTAACTCTCTTATGTAAATAGTTTTACTTTTAAACATTCGTTTTAAGATTTTATATAAAAAATTATTTTTTTTCTAAAAATCTTGTTTTTTAAAAGATATGATTTGTAAAACTATTTTAATAAGAGAGTTAACTCTATTTACATAATAATTATAAATGTTTAATAAAACTATTTACATAAGAGAGTTAACAAATTGTATAATCTTTTAATAAGATTGTTTTAAAATATTTCACATGATTATACTTTATAAAAACAAAACGATTTAAAATATTTTGTTTAAAAATATTTAATGTTTTAGAAAATTTCATATTATGTAAAACTTTAGTTTTTTGTTATTTAGATTTTAATTAAAAGATGTTATTTTTAATTTCCTTTATAAAATCTATTTTTAAAAAAGATAGTTTGATTTAAAAAAATAGATAAAAGAGAGAAACATAGCAATTAATAAAATTTATTTTTAGTAAGAGAGGGAAATTTGTATGAGTATTTAAACTACTATAATACCCTTTTGGAGGGAAAATTGATGTGTGGATGCCTATAAAAATAACAAATGGCAAAAACATGGGTTAAAAGAATGACAAGTGCTAAAAAAACCTTGTTTTATTAGATGTTATAGATTATAGATTTCTTGTAATTACAGAGTATGACTTGGTTCTTAGTCTACTGTTTGTCAAGTCTCTAAGTTTGAATCTAATTACTACCGACATGTTTTTGCCTATTTTTCCCCCCTTTTTTCATTACTTCTTTATTTTATCAAATATGGTTCTTGCAAATGAAAAATATAACTTGACCCTAATTTCATTAGCAAGCCTATGCTTCTGCTAAATTTGGTGACGTATTTTTTACTATATGGTTGCGTGTGTTTTTTTCTTTTTTTAATATTCGCCATTTTTTTCTAAATAACTTATTAATATTTGTTTTGGACTTTTTTTTCCCAATTACTTTCTTTAATAAATCTGCCGTCTAATGTTAACTTCTGTTCGCAACGTAAAATGCGAGCCATAGTACTCTCTATTTTCTATGTTTCGATCACGTTAATAACATCAATGTAACGCGTGTAACAAAGTTCGCAAACTCGCTGCATCACGCACGCACGTTTAGTTTCTAGTTTATTTTAAAAATTATAAATATGTCACGTAGAATATGTCATTAAAATACTTGTGTTAAGATATTTAAAATCAGTCTAATATTAAGTAATCCCTACTTTTATTTATTGGTGGGGGATTAATCCTAACTTATAAAATATTTATAGACACTTTTAACTTTAAGCTTATTTTTCTCTAACAATCCCTTACTAACTAAGAGTTAACACAATTAGACTTTGAATGACGTGAGCTATTTATATGGTCAAAACACTAAGTAGAAAGCTAAAATCCACCATGAGTTCCATCAATCAAAAACTTCTACATTATGAAACTCATCAATCTTCATCTCCTGAATAGAACAACTTGACTCGTTAGAGGTAGATTTTAGGTGCAAATGGAGGCTAGACGCCGAAAATAGACCAAATGGATGCTGGGCGGCGACGAAGTTGAAAAATGACTCAAAGTTAGCTCTGTTTCATCAAAAAAACTAACAGGGCTTAAGTTTCAGTTAGTAATGGATCATCAGAAAAAAAATTAGCTAAAAGTTGGAAGTGTTTGTAAATATTTTTTGAGCAAAGTTGGAATTATTAAAATCAAATATATTATGAAATATGATATTTACCTAGATTTTATCTTTACTGATAAGTTCTATGTTTTATTTTGTTTTGATTTAAATACTTTATAAAATAGATGCAAATAAGAATGAAAGTAACTATGATATTTGATTAGATAATAATAACAATAATAATAACAACAATAATAATAATAATAATAATATAATAATAATAATAATAATAATAATAATAATAATAATAATAATAATAATAATATAATATTTATCTAATAAACATACCTAAGAATATAACGCTAATAGAATAAAAAATTTGAAAACATAAAAATTAAACAAATATATTAAATTATACTAGTGGAAATGCTCACGCGTTACGGTGGTACGGCTCTTGCGTAATTTTTTGGGAATTCGATTTTAGTCAGTATCAGGTCGGTGCGTTATGATGTAAATTAAAAAAATCAAAATATAATTATTGAAGAAATTGAATGAAAGAAAACAATTACATATATTACAAAAGTTTTTAAGAAAATTATATTATCCCAACAAGATTAGTGAAAACATGGTGGTATTTATGGTCGGAAATCACTTATTACCTATATTTTCAGGGGGGTTCGTTTTATGAATGTAGATTAGAGTTTTATAATTATCGAAGGCAACTTTCGGTGATTATTTCCATAGACTGAAGAAAGAGACTACAAATTACCATCTTGATTGTTATTGAGATATTAAAAACCGGCAATGAAAATGAGAAGAGAGATTAGTCCTCAATCACAATGAATGAAGGACATTATATATATATATATATATATATATATATATATATATATATATATATATATATATATATATATATATATATATATATATATATATATATATATATATATATATATATATATATATATACTAATTACCAAGTGGTTTGTGCATTATGAGTTGTACTTAAGCTTTAATAGGTTGTACCCAATTTTGTTTTTGTTTTTTTAACTTCAAACCCTAACATTTTTACTTCCTTTACAACAAAACCCCTACAATTCTTCAATTTCAACTTTGGTTGCATATTGTTTTCATCTTTGATAAATTTTTCGTTTTACGTTTCGGTTTAAATTTTACAAGATAACACGCTCATGTTCGCATGTAGTTCAATATTTTTATGCCTATTTTTTTCCTGTTCAACGGCTCTGTCACAACGCGCGGAAATTAGTTAGTTTAATATTTTACGATCACGTGTGAGGTTCATCGTTTTTACCTCTACTTTATATTCGGTTTTATTTTTCCCGCTTTTATTTATTTGTTAATACAAGTTTTTTGGTATTGGTGGTTGCTAATAATGATGTAAATTGATGTTACTTGACATGATTTTACGGCCCCCGCTGCAGCGCGGGGGGCTTAGTTCTAGTATATACTAATTACCAACTTTCTTATGCATTTTATGTTGTACAACATGCTTTAGTGGTTATACCCAACTTTTGTTTTATTCTTTTCAATCTTTAATATTTTCATTTTAACCCAAAACTTTTACATCTTCTACAATTTAACCCAAATATATATTTTTTTAATTTTAACTTTGGTCCTTATACTTTTAATATTTTAAAAATTTTCGTTTTACGTTTCAGTCTACATTTTGCGAGTTAACATGATGCAGTGTGCGTGTGTAGTTCAACGTTTTTACGCTTATTTTTCTTCCCCTTTAACGGTACCGTCACAACGCGCTGGTCCAAGATCAACTTAATTATTGTTTTATGTGTTTTATGTTTCGTCTAACGGCAGCGTGTCCTTGGTTCTACGTTTCGGTTGGTGGTCGCTAATGGTGGTGTAACTTTGATGCTACTTAACATGGTTTTACGCCCCCCGCAAAATACTAGTATAATACTAATTTTTAACTTAGTTATGCATCATAGTTGTAATCCATGCTTTATTGGTTGTACCTTTTTATTTTCTTTATTATTTTCTTTTTAAATTTTAACACTAATATTTTTTTTACTTTCAAATTTCTCATATACTTTTAATCTATTAAAAATTTTTCGTTTTACATTTCAATCTAAAATTTTCGAGTAAACATTCCGCAACATGCGCATGTGGTTCAATGTTTTTACCTTATTTTTTTGTATTATCGATTGTTTCGTGTTTTACGTTTTGGTCTAATGTTTGCATGTTAACACGCCACAACGGGCATCCATGGTTCAACATTTTTACGTCTACGTTTTCTTTTCATTATTATTTCTTTTGTTTTGTGGGTTTTTTCGGTGTTGGTAATAGCTAACGACGGTGTGACATTAATGTTGCTCAACACGGTTTTACGCCCAAACCGCAATACTATTTCACGCCCCCACCGCAACACGATTTCACGCCCCACCGCAGCACGGTTTTACGCCCCCACCACGGGACATAATTCTAGTTGAAAATAAATGGTGGTTTTTTTGCATTGTGTATATGTTTTAGCATTTGTAATATAAACATCATATGTTATACTTTATTGTAAGGGCATAAATAGAATAAAATGATTAATCTTTTAAAATTGAAGCATGACTTTTCATATGAGTGTCTTAATACATATGTATAATTATCATTTTATCTTCCTTTTACTTTTATTATAAAAGATATATATACATATTAAAATTATTAAACTCACAATATGCCTCTACAAAAATACTAGTATTATAGTTATTATAAATATGAAAATATATAAGTTATATACTTAAATATTTAAATAAAATAATACTTAATTTAAATAATATTTAGTTATAAAAATAAAATTAGTAAATATAAATTTAAATGTCAATTTATAGTATCATAAATAAAATAAAATCTAATGAGATGAATTAAATAATATTATTTTATTTAATAAGTCATTAATAATGTTTATTATATACATGAAAGAGACACGAGCAAAAATATTAAGGTACATATGTTAGAAAGGGTGGAGCATACGCTTGAATTGAGTTTATTGTGATCTTTGGTATTAGAAACTCGTAGGTTCTTGGGGGCGAAACCCTTAAGCAAAAAGAGTTGCAAGAAGGCAACGTCCTTTTGGCGAAGGTTCGGAGGCGTCGCGAATAGGGGGTCCAAGGGACAGAACAATGATTTGTGTTTCATAAAAAATGCATTAAATTTTTTTGTTCTAAATTTCACTATTTCAAGAATAAAATTGGGCTCCAAATTTAGGTGAATTACGAATCCAAAAGAGACTTATGTAATACATGGAGATCACAGCCACCACATATTTAACTTTCTAAACAGCTAATCTTCATCCTATTTTTTAATACTAACATTGCTTAAACCATTATGATCAATGATGGATCATTCATACTAGTTCAACCTGGTCCAAATAAATCCCTAATCCTATCACCTACTTTTCCTTCTATACATTCTCTTTGTCCTTAACTTTATTTAAAAATCTTATATATATTCAAAGTTTTACTAACAATAATAAAAGTTTTTTCGAAAATTTGAAGTAAATGATTTTTCAATGAATGATTTACAAACTCGGCTCCTCCACCTCCTTAGATGTGACAACATTCGTGACCTTAAACTTAACACTACATATTTCACTTCGGATATAGGTAATCTTCATCCTCTCTATTTTATTATTTCTCATTAATATAAAAAAGGAATCGGCCTAGCTAAGAATATGTCTATTAAAGAACAAGTTTTCGTCCATTGTCATGATCGTCTTTAACACCTCTACCTGTACCCTTTCCCAACCATTATTTTGCCAAACAACTAAAAAGAAAAAGTCAATTTTTGTATAATAAAGAGAATAAAACACCCTTTTTGCATAAAAGGAACGACACTTTTTTAAAGAAATTTAGTGCTTTGCCAAACAGAAGAATTTCAAGACTTCGTGTCAAAGAAAAGATCCACTTATGAATTTAAGGATTTTCTTTATATAAATTAATAACATACTACATGTGTGTTTATTTTTCTAAATTATATGTACTCTTTAAAAGCACAAATAATCACCGTTAAAATGATTTGACAAACATTTATATGTAAATATTTACGTTTTATAAACATTATCTGACATCATATAGGATGTGATTAAATGTTAACCCTTTGTTTAATACGATAACCCATTAACCTAACTAGTGGTTGTAAGGATTCCTATAAGTCTGATGCAGCTAAAACATCCAAAGTCTCTCTGCAAGCATGCACTAAAGAACTGAAGTAGAAATGCTTCAGAAGTTTTACATCATGCACTAGAAATATTCTAAGTGTAAAATCTTCCGAAGCCAAGACCAATATCTTCCGAAGCCAAAAGTGAAGTCTTCCGAAGCTTCGAAGACAAAGTCTTCCGAAGCCAATTAGTGAAGACAGATTTCTTCCGAAGACTTTTAGAGATATGCATTTATCTGATGTACTTTACCATAAAGCTGGACCACCTTTCCGGCGCAACTCTATAAAGTCACCAACTTACATGAGTTGGTGAAAGGTCCATGCTTTTGGTAACTGTACATTGAGGTCTTGAGTCCATGCTTTCTACTTTATGTACCTTTATCCTTTTTGTAATATATTAGGATGTGAGCTATGGCATGTCATAGTCACAAATCAAAAGGCAGATATGCCTTTTGATTCTACAATTGATTTTGTTTGTGTCTAGTCAATTGTATCCAGCTGGCTTTCAAAGTATAGCCGGCTGTAGGTTGTAGTATAAGTATTCCATGTTCTTGTATCTTTCTTTATGCTTTGTAACACTTGTAATAGAACTTGAGAAAGCAATATACTGCATCCTTGAAACCCAATATCTTGTGTTCTCTTGTTCTGTCTCTTACTTGTTACTTGTGTTCTTAGTATCATACTTGTGGTTAATCCAGTTTACTGTTTGGTTAAAGTTTGGTTAATCTCCTCTTTGTGTTGTTGTGTTGTAAGTGACCACCCTTCACCGGTCCTGCAATTGGTATCGGAGCTATTCAGGCTCTTGATATAAGATCTCACCATCTTAAGATCCCTCACACACACAAATACTAAACTTTTCAAATGGCAGCCATTTCCAAGACTGATATGGAAACTGGAACCATGAACAAGTCCCCACTGATCACTCTTGATGACTTTGATACCTGGTGTATAAGAATGGAAGGTTTCATCAGGTCTCTAGACTCAAGAATGTGAGAGTCTGTTGAAAATGGACATTTCATACCCAGCACTCCTTCTGCTACTGGTGCTGGTATGATTCCCAAAGATGTAGCTAACTACTCTGATGAAGATAGGAAGAGAGTAGAGATTGATAGAAAAGCCATGACAGCCCTTCAAACCGCTCTTCCAAACTCTGTGTACAGAGGTTTCAAGAAGTGCAAAACAGCTAAACAGTTGTGGGATGCACTAAAACTGATGTATGAAGGCTCCTCTGAAGCCAAGGAGAACAAGAAGATCTCCTGAGACAGCAGTTTGAAAACTTCACCTTCAAAACAGGTGAAACCATGACTCAGCAATACTGCAGGCATGTTGAGATAGTGGATATCCTTGTGGATGGAGGAGTTCCTCTTGAGAATAGAGACATTGTAAGGAAGTTCAGTCCTCACTTCCTAGGCAATGGACACACTATTGTGTGGTGATCAAAAGGTCTGAAAATCTCAAAACTCTTACTCTGACAGAGTTATATGGGATTCTCAGTGGCTACCAGATGGAGATGAACATGCAAGGTTCATCTGGCAACTCCAACAATCAATTGGGTTCAGCCCTGCATGTGGTTGAAAGGGATAGCATAGAACCTCAACATCATCTCATATGCTACCTTGACAATTCACCAAAGGGTCCTTTCATCACCTTCCTAGAAACACCCAGGGAGAACTATACTCAAGGAAGCCCATTCCAAGAGACAAGCTCTTCTCAAGCTTTTGTGTCTTCTAATGAAAGCTGTGGCAACTCTCTTTTCACTCTTGAAGACCTGGATTGTATCCATCCAGATTATCTAGAATACATGGAAATAGTCCAGCAGATGGCTCTTCTCACTCACAGAGCCAAGATGTTCTACAAGAGAACTGGAAGGAGGTTTCCAAGCAATGCAACCAGTGGAAAGTTTGGCTTGGACAAAGGCAAAGTCAAGTGTTACAACTGTAACTTAATGGGCCACTTTGCCAGAGAGTGTAAACCACCCAGAACGAATGGTGGCCAAGCACAAACCAGACCAAACTACACTGAGAAAGCCCCCAGAATGAGAAACCAAAGCAACAAGCTGTTGTTGTTGTTGAAGGAAGGAGGCTTTGACTGGAGCTTTCAAGTGGAAGATGCTTCTCCAAACCAAGCACTAATGGCAGATCATGATGAAGCCAAGGTATTGAAACATCTCTGTAATCCTGAATGCATTGCTAAAGTTAATAGATACAGGTCCTATAACTTGGAGATGAGATCTGATCTTGAGTCCTTAAACATTTTAAAATCTAATTTTAGAAAGTCTGAAAATGATTATAAACTAAAGATAGAGGACTTAGAGAAAACCATTTCAGTTCTAAAACATGAGCATACAGATTTTAGGACTCAAATCAAAGATCTCATAACCAAGCTAACTGAGTGCCAGGCTGAGCTTGTGATCAGCAAAGCCAGGGCAGAAAAGAGTGTTCTTGAAGAAAAGACCTTCAAGAACATGATATCCTCATCCCTGCACAACAAGGTGTGTTATCAAAATAGACAGGGACTGGGATCCAATGAGATAGCTCCTCCACACATAATCTTTTCTGTAAAATCTCCTAGGTGTGGAACTTGTGAAGATGAGCTTCCTCTCATAGATCCTATAAGTGAAGAGGATGAAGAAGAGATAATGAAGAATTCCTCTGAGAAGAGTGAAGAGGAGGATTCTAAGAAGGGCCACTATCCTTCTGAGGAGAAGAAGATTACTGTGATGACCAAGTCAATGAGAAAGAACTTGATCAGGAAGAGCAAAAGAAAAGCAAGGAAGGCTCAAGAGATCAAGGCTACTTTTGACTCTAAACAGAAAAAAGTTTTTATCTCTGCAACGTTTGAAGTAGTAAAGACTGAAGACATCAACCAAAACTCTTCAGCTAAGAGTTCTGGTTCTTGTTCAAATCATCTCAGTACCAAGAAGAAGACTGATCTGCTGTGTACCACTGCTGCACAGCCTGGACCATCAAACTCCAAGAACAGCTCTCAGCCCATAAGGACTGTCTCAGCATCTGCAAAGATGAAGGTGGAGAAGGGATGTGACCAAAGACAGTCTTGTTCTCATAAGAAAACTCTTGTGAAGAAGAAAATGGTGTGTGTCATGTGTGAAAGTACCTCTCACATTGCTAAGGATTGTCCATACAATCCTAAAAGTACTGTCCATATGACCAAGACAAAGACTTCAAAGAGTTCAAGGAAGATTCAAGCTTCGGAAGGAAAATCTGTTTCCTTCGGAAGCTCCAAATCTAAGAAGAAGGCAAATGGAAAATTACCTTCGGAAGAGAAGTTGGTCTCGGAAGAAAGGAATTCTTCCGAAGCACTGAAGTCTGCTGCAGTGACTGCAGAATCTTCCGAAGTTTCAGTCATCAAAACTTCCAAAGTCCCAAAAGCTTCCGAAGTTTTGAAGGTCAAGTCCAAGACTCCAAAGGTGATGTGGAAGTCCAAGAAAGACCAAGTGACTGAAAATTCTCCATCAACAACAGCTCAAGATCCTCCTAGCACAACCATAGGATCTATTACTGTTGCATTACCTTCTATTATACTTAGTGAGCCCAAGACAAATAAGGCTTGGGTTTCCAAATATAACTAATCATTTTCTTTGTGCAGGAACAACTCAAGACAAACAAGAATGTCTGGATCATTGATAGTGGCTGTTCCAGGCACATGACAGGCAATAGGTCTTTACTCCATAACTTTGAGATGATTGATGGATGACTAGTTGCTTTTGGAGGAGATGAAGGTGGTTATATTTCTGGAAGGGGCAAGGTCACAAATGGTAAGCTCAGCATTGAAAAGGTAAACTTTGTCAAGGAGCTTGGGTACAATCTTCTGAGTGTATCCCAATTTTGTGATCAGAGTCATAACATGCTCTTTACTGAGCATGACTGCATTGTTCTCAAGCCTGGGGTGGTCATTCCTCATGAGCACATCCTGCTTAGAGCCCCCAGAAAAGGGAACATGTACAAGATGGACTTGCAAGAAACATCTCCCTCTGGAGAAGTTTCATGCTTTCTGTCTAAAGCCAATAGTGATGAGTCTTTCCTATGGCATAAAAGAATGTGCCATGTAAACTTTAAAAACATGAATAAACTAATTAAACATGATTTGGTAACTGGAATGTCAAAGAAAGAGTTTACAAGTGATGATCTTTGTGTTGCATGCCTGAAAGGGAAGCAGCATAAGGTATCTCACAAGCCTAAGGAAAGGAACTCCATCACTACTCCCCTACAATTATTACATATGGATCTCTTTGGCCCCACCAGTGTAATGAGTCTAGGAAGGACCTCTAATTGTTTGGTGATCACAGATGATTTACAAGATTCACTTGGGTTTTCTTTCTTAGAACTAAGGATGCGACCCTGAGATTCTGAAAAATTTCATCTTAAAACTTGAGAATCAAAGTGATCACAAGGTCAAAACCATAAGATGTGATCAAGAGACTGAATTCAAGAATCAAACCCTTGATACATTTTGTGATGAAAAATATTACAAGACAATATAGTGCTCCCAGGAATCCTCAGCAAAATGGTGTTGCTGAGAGGAGAAACAGGACACTAATTGAAGCTGCAAGAACTATGTTGTCTAACTCTAAACTGCCCATCACCTTCTGGGCAGAGGCAGTAAACACTGCTTGCTATGTGCAAAATAGAGTTTTAGTAGTTAAGACACATGGTAAGACTCCTTATGAACTTTGGCACAAGAGAAAACCTTTCATTGGTTTTCTCAGGTCATTTGGATGTCCTTGCACCATCTTGAATACCAAAGATCAAATTGCTAAATTTGCTGAGAAATCAGATGATGGACACTTCATTGGATACTCTTCCCAGGCTAAGACTTATAGAGTATACAATCTCAAAACTAGAATTGTTGAGGAGTCAGCCAATGTGACTTTCAATGAACACACACCCTGTGTGGCTGGTTCTGGTCCTGATTGGCTATTTGATCTTGATTTAGTTACCAACTATTTTAACAAATCTTGTGAGAATGTTTCAGGATCTGCAGAAAATTTAAATACAAGTGATCCTGATCCAAGATTTGAGCTAAGAAGACCTTTAACTCATACATCTTCAGCTCTAGTTGGAACTACTTCAGCAAATGAGGTTTCTATCAGCACTGCAATGACAAACTCAGCTGATACATCTGGGGTGCCTTCAAATTCCAGCTCAGAGTCTTCACAACCAGATAAAGTTACCTCAATTATGGAAGACAACAATGGTGGTGGTGAAAGTGATCAAGAATTCCTTGATGCTAATAACCACACCATAGATGACAACATCAATGATGTCACACACACATTGAATCAAGTAAATCTTGATAAGTGTGGTGATGTGGAGGGTGAATCATCTATGCCAGATCTAAATTTCTCAAATTTAGATCTTTCTCAGCAACTTGTTGTGATCCCTCAGCTTAGGATCCACAAGTCTCACCCCACCACAAACATCATTGAAGATGTTGTCACAGGGGTAAGAACAAGAGGACAAACCCATGAAGCAAATGTTTGTCTTCACTCTTGTTTCTTATCCCAGATAGAGCTAAAGAAAGTTGATAAGGCTCTAAAGGATGGGAGTTGGGTTGAAGCTATGTAACAAGAGTTGCTTCAATTCAAATGGCAAAAAGTTTGGAACCTTTGTCCTCTTCCTCATGGGAAGACTACCATTGGAACCAAATGGGTGTCTAGGAATAAGAAGGATGATAGAGGCATTATCATCAAGAACAAGGCTAGACTAGTTGTTCAAGGATACACACAAGAAGAAGTGATTGACTACACTGATGTCTTTGCTCCAGTAGCAAGATTAGAAGCTGTTAGGATATTCCTGGCATTTGTTGCATCCAACAACTTTAAGGTCTTTCAACTTGATGTGAAGTGTGCTTTTCTGTATGGAGTGATTGATGAAGAGGTGTATGTCAAACAGCCACCTGGTTTTGTAGACCCTGATCATCCTGATTATGTCTGCAAGCTTAACAAAGCTCTTTATGGGCTGCATCAGGCACCCAGGAAGTAGTATGAGACATTGTCTGGGTATCTTTGCAAACATGGATACAGGAGAGGTACTATAGATGGGACTCTCTTCATCAAAGGACAAGGAAATGACATATTGCTAGTTCAAGTGTATGTGGATGACATCATCTTTGGTTCAACTAATCCAAAGCTTTGCAAAGACTTTGAAAAGCTGATGAAAGACATATTTGAAATGAGTGCAATGGGAGAACTCAATTTCTTTCTGGGAATTCAAGTGAAGCAAGTTGAAGATGGTATCTTCATAAGTCAGTCAAAGTATGTTCAGGACATACTCAAGAGGTTCAACATGACTGATTGTAAGATTGCTAAGACACCCATAGCCAGAAATCACTCCCTTGGACCTGATCTTGAGGGGGAGTGTGTAGATGAACACTTATACAGGGCTATGATTGGGTCTCTTATGTATCTTACTGCTAACAGGCCTGATATCATGTTAGCTACATGTATTTGTGCAAGATATCAAGCCAACCCTAAGATGTCTCACCTCATCACTGTCAAGAGGATTCTAAGATACCTCAAAGGTGCTTCAACACTTGGTTTATAGTATCCAAAGAATCTTGACTTCAATCTGTATGCTTATACAGATAGTGATTATGGTGGTTGCAATATGACTGCAAAGTCTACATCTGGGGGATGTCAATTCCTTGGTGGAAGGGTTGTCTCATGGCAATGCAAGAAACAATCCTGTGTGTCTGCATCAACTGCTGAGGCTGAATACATTGCTGCTGCAAGTTGCTGTGCTCAAGTGCTTTGGATTCAAAATCAGATGCTGGACTATGGGTTTAACTTCATGAAGACTCCCATTCACATAGACAACAATAGTGCTATCTCTATCACTGAGAATCCTATGCAACACTCAAGGACCAAACACATCAATATCAGGTATCACTTAATAAGAAATAACTATGAAAAGGGATTAATTAAACTAGTCAAAGTTCATACAGATGAACAATATGCTGATCTGTTTACAAAAGCTTTTGATGAACAGAGATTTAAATATCTAATATCAGCTATTGGGATGATTAACTTTGAGTAGATTTTTCTTAAAACTAAGTCTACTTATTTTTTAAAATATGTGTGTCCTAAGTTGTCTAGTTCATCACTTTCATAAGTTCATGGGATAAAAAAATCCTTTTTGAAGATTTTCCTTAGATTCTTGAAAATTTTCTGATCCTTCGGAAGATATATTTTTATCTTCGGAAGAAAATCATGTCTTCAAAATAAATAACTGTCTAAGAAATTTTACCTTCGGAAGAGGTTTCAATCTATCTTCCGAAGCTTAAATACTTGTCTCAGACACTTATTTGTTTTCAAGGACTTTTTCCTTCCGAAGCAAAATTAACTCTCGGAAGCTTTGTTGTTTTATATACAGAGCATTCAAGTTTTTATTTCTCTTCCGAAGCAAAATTTTCAAAACTCTCAGGAAATTCTTCCGAAGTCATTTTTAGCTTCGGGAGCTTTTTCATTAAAACTTCCGAAGATAATTTACCTTCGGAAGCTTTTCGAATTCCAAGAAAACTACTTTTTGAGCAAAAGTAAACTACTTTTTCAGAGGTGGGAACGACATTCGGATTTCAAAGTTTATAATGTTTCATTAACTTTGGTTCAAATCCTTATCACATAAATACCCAACGGTTCCCCCTCTCCCTCACTATCTTCTTCAATTCTACTATTCCTCAAACCTAATTACCAAACCGCCTTTGCTTTTCATCTTTCTTCAACCTTAAGCTTCTCAAATGGTCAACCTTAACCGCAGAAACAACCCAGATTTCTCCATGCAACTTCACAGGCAACACAACCAGGTTGCTCTGTTAAGCTCTGAGAAAGATGATAGTTTCTCAGAGATTTGTTGTTTCTTAGCTTTATCAAATTACTTTACCTCCCTAACCATTGATCCTACTCTCTATGAGGATCATCTGCTTGAATTTTGGAAGACCTGCGAAGAGGTCATCATGGATAGGGAGAAGGCCCTGTCTGCCACAGTGCAAGGGAGGACAATCTTCATCACTCCGGCCATCATCAACACTCACTTGCAGTTGGATGATGAAGAAGGTGAGTTGTCCTTCCCAAAGGAAGCTGTCAATCATTCCTTTGAGCAGATGGGCTATGAGGGAGATTTCTCTGTAAAGACCTTCAGGAAAGGGAAGGTCTCATCCTAGTGGAAATACCTACTCCATGTGGTTATCCACAGCTTGTCAAACAAGCATGGAGGGTGGGACCAGATTCCTGAGGATCTCTCCTTCATAGTGCATGGAATGGTTCAAGTGGTCAAGTTTAGGTACTCTCAATTTGTCTATACAAATTTGCTTGCTAACTTGGACTCCTTAGAGTATTATATGTTTTCTAGATATGTTCAACACATTCTCAACTGTGAACTGGGCTCACAGTTGAGGGAAACAGATAATATTCTTTGTAACATCCCGTATTTTTCGTTAAATTAAATGTTAACTTTGTTATATTCTTGTATGGGCTAAATATGACATTTGTGAAACTTATGGGGAAATTATGCTTATAATTCTTTTTTACTTTTAATCCTTTAGTTTAAAGGTTAATAATATTAATTATTATTTAATAAATAATAAATAATCTTAATAATAACTAATTATAAGAGAAATAATAATTATGTTATTAATAATACTAATAATAATAATAATAATAATAATAATAATAATAATAATAATAATAATAATAATAATAAAAATAATAACTAATAAAAGATATATAAGTAATAAGTTGTAAATGGATTAAAACTTAAATTAAGAAAGTTAAGGGGGTTGTTTTGTAAATTTAATAAACTTTAAATGAAATTCTATGCATAAATAACAAAATACAAAACTACAGGGACTATTATTGTAACTTTAAAAGTTACAACCCAAACCGCCCCCCCCACTCCCGATTTTCCGGCCACCGGCCGACCAAGCCGGCGAGGCGCCGGCGAACCACATAAACCGGTCGAATGACCGCGATTTAAGAACCAACGAACACCAAACGATTCGTAAGGATGACTCGAACACCATTACGACCTTTAATTGGGTTAAAACAACGGTTATGGATCCCAAACCATCCGAGTAACCGAAGCTTTTAATCTTAGAACCGTTCGAGCATTGAAGCTCAATAATAACCAAATTAATTGAAACCTAATCGATGTACTGATCATTACTAAACTGAAACCCAACACAATTTCATCTGGAGCACTCTCGAATACCACCTCTGAATCTCACCTTCATCGCAACCTGCAACTTCATATTTCAACTCCTTCTGTTTTTTTTCAAGTTCAATTGGTTGAGGGTTTTCGTTCGAGATGATGACCCGAAGCTTCCCACAAGAGCAATTTGATTATTGTCAACGTTTGCACCCTGAAACACATCCATGTAGTCGCGACTCGAATGTAAACTCGAGAGCATCAAATCGAACATAATCATGTAAGTTTTACATATCATTATAATCGGTTTAACATTGGGAAACAAAGCCCTAATACTAATTGGGTTAAATCGCACGAATTGTTGCCCAATTTGGATCGAATCTATTCTAGGGTTTATGTAACATTTGGGGATTTTTTTCATAGAAACTTATTTGGGTTTTAATATCAAAATTTGACCAAGAATGGGCTTTAGCCCAACTGGTAGCATGTAATAAACATAGGCAGGAGGTCAGGGGTTCGAACCCTGCCTCTGCCATGTTTTGTTCTAATTGTTTTTTTTATTTATTTACAGTTTTAATTCAGAAAAGAAATTGTTATTATAATATAAAAATCAAAATAAAAAGTACTTTGTTAACTAAAACAATTCAGAAATTATTAAATTAATTTAAAAGGTGTTAAAACTTATGATTTTAAATTTAATTATTTTTCAAGAAAAACAAAGGTTATTTTTGATTTAATTCTATTAAAATGGGTTTCAAATAATAAATAATAAACCATTTGGTCCAAACGTTACTTTTAAAGACATTATTGTCTCTAATGTTTATCTAACTTTTATATTTAAATTGTCTCCTTTTAAAATAATTAAGTAATTATTAGACTTGAAACAATAAATCTTTATAATATTAATAGACATTATATTAATTAAAGTTTTATCATGATAATTGTAGAAATTATATATCTTATAATTTCACAAATTATTTACAAATATTATTCTTCTTATAAAATATATATTAACTAAAGGTTTAGATTAATAATTTGTTATTAATCAAAAGGTTATTCCAACTAATTTTAAAGCTTTATTTATATTGAACCTTATCAATATTTACACTTAAATTCATTTCTAGAATACTTAAATATACATATATAGTTCTTTCAATTGAATCAAGACATAAATAATTACTTTATAAACTTATTACTTATTAAAAACCCCCATAATTCTATCAAAACTCTAATCCTTGTTTGAACGTTAATCTTATTATTAACCTTAAACTTGTAATATATATGTTAGGTGCATTGCGATGGATACTTTGGATTATCTTTTGACTTTTTATATCATCTTGTAATGCATATATCCAAGTGAGTTTTCCTTGCCCCTTTTTCATATTTTCACACTATTTTGGGATGAAACATGATTGCTTATACATGATACACATATACACATTTGAGACTTGTAAATCACTTGCAATTCAACTTATTATTTTGTCATGGTTATTTGTGTAATGTAAGTGATTATATGAGATACATAGTTTGTTTACAATCATTAACTATTGCTAGCCTGGCGACGTCTTAGATCTTTGGGCCTAACAAGCCTATTTGGTGCTAAAGTCAATGTATTGCCGACTCCTGATGACGTATGCTTGTTCATCATGAGAACCAAATACACTTAGCCAATCTTTTATACTTGTAATCAAGTCGAGGTTTGGTTGTAACGATATGTGTTCTATAACCTTACTTGCTTATGACCTATGACATGAATTGCTACTTGTAACCTTTTTCATATTATGTATGAAAACCTTGGAAACTCACCAACTATTTTTAGTTGACTCTTATTTTTATCATGTTTCAGGAAACCCCCAAGTTTAAAGTGGACTTTTGAAGCTTGCAATAAAACTAGGACTTGGACCTAGTTAATGAATAAAATGTTTATGAAATGTTTAGTCTTGTTTAGAACTTATTTCATGTTTGAGACTTATGCTTGTATTTCATTTTAAGACTTATGATAATAATATTTGCAATTTAAATATAGCGTTATGTGGCTGTGAACAATCTTAACCCTCACACCTCGACGTTTCCGCCGTCAAGGTTGGGGTGTGACATTCTTAAATTGGGACAGATGAAGTCCGGCATCTTTAAAATCATGAAGAAGCCAACTGTAGGCTTCTCAGGGGTAGAAACAGCCTTTGTCCCCAAAATGTTAGAGCTCATTGCTCAAGGTGACAGCCTAGCAACACAAGCTAGTGTTGAATGCACACCTTCTACCTCTCTACCACCAAAAAGGCCACAAGTAACCCTCACCTACCAAAGAAAATCCAAACGAACCCCTGATCAATGTATTGAGTCTGTGCAGGTTCCCATATACTCACCAATACAGGAGGAAGTGGACACTAGAGCTCCCCCTTCCCCTGAGGAGCAAACCACTCCCATCTCTTCAACAATCAGGGCTGAGGTTCCTCATGCTCACTTTGATGAGCTCACAAGCCCAACTGCCTTAAGCCTTCACTCTGAGTCTCAACACTCAAGTGAACAACCTTCAAAGGACAGTTACCATCCCCAGCCTCTAGATCTAAATCAACCCATTCCCAACCTTTCATTCTATACTGATGAAGACTTAGGTTTCAGTGAGTATCATGAGTCTCTCTTCCCTTCCCCTACTCAAAGAGAGATGAGTACTCCTGAGTCTCCTCAGTCTAGCCCACATCAGTCACCTATAACTGAGTTGGATACTTCTGAACCTGTTCAGGATATCCATATGGAAGAGGCTCTCACTTTTGCAAGTGATTACATTATTAAGACCTCAACCATGGCAACTCAGCCCATTGACATCTCAACTGAGGATGTCAATGAGCAGAGAAAATCCAGCAGTCAAGAACCTGAAGCTGATGGTGAGAGAGAGGACGTCCAATTATCTCATCCCCCAATGATTCTTCTGATGAAGAAGAGGGGAATCTGAGACTAAAGGTGCAAAAACTGTCAAAACATGCTCCTATTTAGTCTCTAAGGTTAGTCACCTTGAATCTCAGGTGACTACCCTTCACAATAGGGTCAATGATCAGCAACTTGAGATATTTTATCTCAAGGAAAAACTAGCTGGGAGACCTTTAAGAAGAGTTCAACCAGGAACACAAGAACCTGTGAATGTAGTTGACCTAACCTCTAGCTCACCTATGCAAGAGGGTGATGCTACCAAAAATGGGGAGAAAGTCATTACAGACACAGAACCTGGGAGTTCTTCAGAGAGTATGGACATTGAGGACTCACCATCATCACTTGCAATTGTGCATACTCAGCAACTTCCTCAAGTTCACATCAATGTGGACTCTATAGACTCTATCATCAGGAGTCTCTTTGAGGAAGGTATTCCAAGGGCTATGTCATCTCCACCTCTAGGAACTTCAAACTACATCATTAGGTGGAGGTATGATGCTGATAGAAGAGCCCTTATTCTTCACAGTGTTCAAGGGCAACAAGAAGTATTTGATTTTCAGACCTTGAACTACTATGAAGGTCTTGATCTGGTCAACATGCCACTTGTCAATCCAAGCAAATCAAGACAAGCTGACAGGTTAGCACTCAGAATTCAAGACAGAATTACTGAAGACTTCAGCCTAAGAAGGAGACAAAGGCAATCAGGTAATGTCATTGGTTAACTGGATGCTGAGGTAGACCCTGAGATTAGCTTCAAAGGGAAAACCTTGGCTGAAGGCCCAGTGATAGAGCCTGAGAGCCCTGTCACACCAACAACTGCTTCAGAACTTCATTCCCTCGGTGAAACACCTGCTGGTGAAGGTGTCTCACAACCTCTCTCTAGCCAGAGCATGGATGCTACACCAAGCAATGAAGGTCAAACCTCTATCCACCCTGAGTCACAAAGGTCTGTGGGTGACAAAAGGAAAAGGATTTTGACTCCTGAGGAAATTGAGGAGGAGAGAGAGAGAGAGGAAGAGGAAGCTAAGGGGAGAAAGTTCCTCTGGGTCTTTAGATTTTATGCAAGCTGCAATCAGGGCTGCCCCCAGACCAAACACTCAAGATGATGAGTTAAGGGCAGTCAGGATTACTTACCTGCAGAGCAGGAACTATGACATAGATGAGATTATATCGCTCCCCTTAGAGCAACTAAATGAACTGGCTGACATGGAAGTGCCAAGAGAGATGAAAGAAAAAGAGGATGCAAGGTTACTTCTCCAATTCAAAGAGGAAAAGAGACAGAAAAGACTATACAAGCATGCCCCTACTCTCTCCCCAGTTCAAGAAAGTCCTGTGCAAGAGACTATGGCATCTACATAAGAACCTCAGGTAGACAAAGAAACAGACAGACTAAACATGATGAACTACCTGAGTGCCACAGGTCTCTACCAGGCATCTGCACTTCTTCCCTTGTCCTTTGAGTACATTGAGTTTAAGTATCTCAAACAGCTTGAACTTTAAGTGCTCAAAGAACAAAAAGCCACAAAGAGAAAGATGAGGGAAGAGGCCGCAAAGTCAAGAGCTATCATCCAAAAGAGTATGAAAAAGTCTACTGACAGACAAAGGATGATGAGCTTCTTGAAGCTGTATGGATTCTCCGGAAGGAGACTTGGCCCTATGTCTCTATCCACAATGGATGAGCATATCAGGGTAATCAAGAAGAAGATCAAGAGTGGAGAGCTGATTGACTTATACTCTCCTCCAAGTCAAATCCCACCTGAAGTGGAGGTTAAGGTTGAACAACCTGAGACAACACATCCCGGACCTCCTGCTGAGCCTCAGCAAGCTTCATCTTCTGATCCACAACAGTGTCAAACTCCCTCTCCTTCTGAACCTGTGAGGGAGGAACACTGTTGGATCTAGAAAGGCTGTTGCAACCAAAACCAAGTCACTTAGAAGATTTTGGGTACAACATACAAAGGACTTCCGAAGCTAAGTATGAAACTTCTGAAGGAAGAAGGAGATCTTCCGAAGACTAAGTGTAAAACACACTTCCGAAGGAAAACTCCAACTTCCGAAGACAAAGAACCTACTTCCGAAGATCAAGACTTAGAGAGAAAGATCTGAAGTCAACTTCCGAAGTGCAAGAAGTCCTCAAAGCCTCGAAAGCATAGAAGCATCTTCCGAAGTATAAGTGGCTTCGAAAGAACAAGTTCTTCCGAAGCCAGTTAACCTTCGAAAGACACTCCTATTATCCAGTGGACATAAGTATGGCCTCTCTGACACTCCGCTGCAAATCTCTGAGATACTGCATGGCGTTTTCTCAAAAGCCATGTAGTTGACCATACTTTAATCCACTGTTTACCTTTTTATGTTAGTACAGTTGCCATCTTTAGTTGGTGACAAAAGGTAAGTCATGGACATGTCATGACTACCATATCTTAGATAATACTTTATCTAAGATACCTTAACTTTAGCATTGTAGTATATGCTTTAGTCCTAAGTTTCCAGCTGGTATCAAGTATATCCGGCTGTAGGATCTAGTATATATAGTTTCTCATTGTAACTCTTGTTTCATGCTTGTAAGTGTCTTGTAATCTTGAGTTGAGAAGTAATATATACATGTGCCTTGAAAATATATCTCTGCTTGTTCCTTTGTTACTTATTATATTATTATCAACTCTTATAAAAGACATTGCTTCATCTGATTTGAGTGTTACTATAAGTGAGTTTGAGAGAAATACAAGTGTTTAAGTGACAACCCCGATCCTGCAATTGGTATCAGAGCTTTTTAGGCTCTTGATTGTGAGATCTTACCATCCTAATCAACCAGTTTTCACTCCTCCTTATACCTCACTCAAAAATGGCCCTCAACAAATCTGAAGTAGAGATGGGAACGATGACCAAAGCTCCCATCATCGCCCCTGAAAACTTCAGGTCTTGGAGCAGAAGAATGGAAGGCTTCATCAAGTATCAAGACAGCAAGATGTGGCAATCCATTGTCAATGGCCCGTCTAAGCCAAAAGTAGCTGGTGGAAACGGTGCCATGATTGAGAAAGCCGTTGAAGATTATTCTGATGAAGATAGGAAGAAGCTTGACATAGACAGCAATGCTATGACTGTTCTTATGACTGCAATCCCAAACTCTATCATGGTGGGGTTTGAGCATTGTAAGTCTGCCAAAGAACTCTTTGATGCTCTTGCTCAAATGTACTCAAGCTCGAATGATTCCAAGAAGGACTCAATGAAGCAGCAGTTTGAGAACTTCACCTATGTTGCTGGAGAGACTCTTAGCCAGCAATATTTCAGGTACATGGATCTCATTTCTTCCCTTCAATCTGTGGCAATCACTCATGAACTCAGAGACCTTACTAGAAAGTTTATGAGTGCTCTACCCAATGAGTGGACATTCTACTGTGTCTCTATCAAGAGAACAGAGAATCTGAATACACTCACCATGACCGAACTCTATGGGATCCTTGATGGATACCGTTTCCCTTGAGTCTTCCTGCTAGCAACGCTTTAATGGTTGCTGAAGGCTCAGGCATCTCCCAGTCTCAACAATACCTGACCTACACCCAGCAGCCATCTTGTTCCTTTGGGCCTTACATCACATTTCCTGAGACTCCAAGGTCTCAACAAGCTCAGCAAAGCTCCTTTCAGGAGGGCTGTGCATTTGTCTCAGGAAGTGGGCACTCAAATGACTATCAATACTGCTTTGATGATCTAGAGTGTTTTAGCCCGGATGACATAGAGTATGTGGACATAGTCCAACAAATGGCTCTTCTAACCTACAGAGCAAAGAAGTTCTTTAAAAGAACTGGAAGGCAATTCCCTCAGAACCCAATCACCAGCAAATTTGGGTTTGACAAAAGCAAGGCCAAATGTTACAACTGTAACCAACTTGGTCATTTTGCAAGGGAATGCAAGGCTCCCAAGTCCAACCCGGGAACCTCACAGGCCTCCACACATCCCTCTACACCAAAGC
The DNA here is from genome assembly GCA_025215565.1 of Flaveria ramosissima. NCBI lineage: Eukaryota > Viridiplantae > Streptophyta > Magnoliopsida > Asterales > Asteraceae > Flaveria > Flaveria ramosissima. The sequence continues at coordinate 27,518,371 of CM046040.1, read as the reverse complement.
CCACTGGAAAGTCAACAGAGACTACTGCTATGGCTCAAGAAGTTGACTGGAGCTTCATGGTTCAGGATGTGACTCCTGCTCAAGCACTCATGGCAGGAACAGATGAAAACAAGGTATATGAAAATCTCTGTACCCCTGCTTGTATTGCTAAGGTTAAACTGTATCAGGACTATAATATGGAAATTAAATCTGATATTGAGTCTTTAAATGTTTTAAAATCTGACTTTAAAAGGGCTGAATCTGACTATCAAAGAAAAATTGAGGAGTTAGAGAAAACTGTGTCCCTCTTAAAATATGAACATACAAACTACAAGACTCAAATCAAGGATTTAATATCCAAATTGACTGAGGCTCAAGCCCAGCTTGTCACTGCTGAGGCTCAAGCCAGGAAGTATGCTATTTCCGAGCAAAACTTCCAAGCCATTCTTGCATCATCCTCTCACTCAAAACTTTGTTATCAAAACAAAGGTGGGTTGGGAACCAATGAAATTGCTCCACCACACTCTTATGAGTCTATAAGACAACCAAGGTGTGGTACTGAAGAGCAAGAGGTTCTATCTGTTGACCCACCTTCTCAAGAGTCAAAGAATGATGCAACTATGGAGACCATCACTGGGAAGGAACAGGTAATTATGCCCTCCCCAGCCAATGATGATCAAACCCTGACCACCAAAGCCAGAAGAAGCAGAGCTAAGGCAGCCAGAAAAACTGCCAAGAAAGTGGCTGAATCCAAGCTAAAGATAGACCCAAAGCAAAAGGGTGTATTCGTATCAGCTGGATTCCAGGTGGTTGGAACTTCTGATTCAGGAAAAGAGTACAGTACCAGTACTCTTATCTTACCAAAGGATCAGAAATTAAAGGGAAAGGTTGCTGATGAAGAGAAAAAGAACAAGAAACAGCAATTCTCTCATTCCCAGAAAGTTAACATTGCACGCATAATGTGTGGTCTGCAAAACCACATGGCTAAAGATTGTTACTACAATCCTGCTAGCACACATTATGCAAATAATGTTAAAAGAGAAGGAGTCAGGGAAGGTTTCTCATTTGGACCATATCAAATGGTTCAAGTGATGAAAAAGGGAAAGCTTGTTTCCGAAGCAAGGCTTCTCTCGGAAGAAAATTCTTCTTCCGAAAGGAAAAAGGCTTCGGAAGTTAAAGCTGTAAAGACTTAGAAAAACAAAAGAGTCCCCTTGAAACCATCCCAGAAGAAGACTGCTTCGGAAGAAAAGGTGGTGAAGGTTTCTTCCGAAAAGAAAGAAGCTTCGGAAGAATACAAGCTCATCCTCTATGATCAACCAAGGGATGGAATGGAAGATCAAGGAAGATGCTGTAGCCCAAACCTCTTCTTCAAAGACATCCATTGAACCCCCATGCATTAATTTTGGTTCAATTATGTCACTATCATTGGAAGAACCCAAGACCAATAAGGCTTGGGTTTCCAATCAAAACTAATTATCTCACCTTATGTGCAGGGACATCCATATGACAAGAATAACAACATTTGGATTGTAGATAGTGGATGCTCCAGGCACATGACAGGGAACAGATTTCTCCTTCAACAATTTCAACATTATGATGGAGGTCCTGTCCAGTTTGGAGGTGAGGCCGGAGGATATATTTCTGGCAGGGGAACTATATCCAATGGAAAGTTAAAAGTTGACAAAGTTAATTTTGTCAAACAGCTTGAACACAATCTGTTAAGTGTTTCTCAATTCTGTGATCAAAAGCATCAAATGCTTTTCACAGAACATGAGTGCATTATCCTCAACCCGGGATGGAAATTCCTCAGGAATTGGTGCTTCTTAGATCTCCCAGGAAAAGGGATATGTACAAGCTTGATATGAACAATGCTTCCCCAATGGGAGAAGTATCATGCTTTCTTTCCAAAGCTGATGGTGATGAGTCAACACTATGGCATAAACGAATGTGTCATGTCAATTTTAAGACAATGAATAAATTGGCTAAAAATAACTTGGTACATGGTTTGCCTAAAAAGGAATTTTTCTGCAAAGATAACTGTGTTGCTTGCCTGAAAGGGAAACAACACAGGTCCTCTCATAAATCCAAAGTTGTTAACTCTATCACCACTCCATTACACTTATTGCACATGGATCTATTTGGTCCCACAAGTATAATGAGCATTGGAAGGAAATCATATTGCCTTGTGATTGTTGATGATTTTACTAGATTTACATGGGTATTCTTTTTAAGAACTAAAGATGAAACTGCTGAAACTTTAAAATCTTTTATTCTTAAAATAGAAAATCAAGTTGATCACAAGGTTAAAATAATTAGAAGTGATCAAGGGATTGAGTTTAAGAACCTAGTTCTTGACTCATTTTGTAACTCAAAAGGGATTGCCAGACAATATAGTGCTCCTAGAACTCCTCAACAAAATGGTGTTGCTGAGAAGAGAAATAGGACACTTATTGAGGCTGCTCGGACTACGTTAGCTGATTCAAAGCTGCCTCTAACATTCTGGGCAGAGGCAGTCAGCACTGCATGCTATGTGCAGAACAGAGTTCTTGTAGTAAAGCCACATGGAAAAACCCCTTATGAGTTATGGAACAAGAGGCCACCGTTCATTGGCTTTCTAAGGTCCTTTGGCAGCAGGTGTACCATACTTAACACAAAATACAATTTGGCAAAATTTGCTGAAAAGTCAGATGATGCTATCTTTGTTGAATATTCCTCCTACTCTAAAGCCTACAGAGTTTATAATATTAAAAACCAACAATTTGAGGAATCTTCCAACATTGTAGTTAATGAGCACACTCCTTGTGTTAGGGGGAATGGCCCTGATCATATCTTTGATTTAGAATTGTTTCCAAACTATTCTAAACCATCTTGTGAGAATGTTTCAGCTGGAACAGGTGTTCAAAGTAATTCTGATGAAGATCAACTGTTTGAGCTTTCCAGACCTATTCCAAGTTCTCCAAGAGTTGTAACATATTAAGTTCCCACTATTGAAAGATCTGACAGCATAACCATTTCAAGAGATAGTGGTACTTCAACAAGGGATTCACCTGCTGATTTTCAAATCTCTTCAGGTGATCCTGCACAACACCAAGCTGATGGAAGCACCATCTCTAAGGAACAGACAACAGTTAATGATGCTTCACAGCAAAGAAATGATGATGTTTCTCTTTCATTCAATCAGTCCTCATTGAATGAGTTTGAAACAACAGCTGGACCAAGTATTCAAGCTCCTGAGCAAAATATGTCCAACTTGGACTTATCTTTGCAACTGGAGGTGATTCCTAGACTCAGAATTCATAATACTCATCCAGCTGAAAACATCATAGGGGAAGTCTCTGAGGATGTGAGAACAAGAGGACAGACTCATAATGGGAATGTCTGCTTGTACTCATGCTTCTTACCCCAAATGGAACCCAAGAAGGTGGAAGATGCCTTGAAAGATAGTAGCTGGGTTGAATCAATGCAAGAGGAGCTGCTTCAATTCAAAAGACAAAAGGTTTGGAACCTATGTCCGCTACCATCTGGTCAAGTACCTATAGGCACCAAATGGGTATTCAGGAACAAAAGAGATGATAGAGGCTTGATTATCAAGAACAAGGCAAGACTGGTGGTTCAAGGATACACTCAAGAGGAGGGAATCGATTATACTGATGTCTTTGTACCTGTTGCAAGACTTGAGGCAGTTAGAATCTTCCTTGCTTATGCTGCATCCAAGAATTTCACTGTCTACCAGCTTGATGTCAAGTGTGCCTTTCTATATGGGGATATAGATAGGGAAGTCTATGTATGCCAGCCTCCAGGATTTGAAGACCCACAGCATCCAAACTATGTGTGCAAGTTAGATAAAGCTCTATATGGGCTGCACCAAGCACCTAGGCTGTGGTATGAGACATTGTCTCAATTTCTCCTGAAGAATGGTTACACTAGAGGTACCATTGATAAGACTCTTTTTATAAGAAAGTCTGGGAAAGACATTTTGCTTGTTCAAGTCTATGTTGATGATATCATATTTGGTTCCTCAAATGACCAAATGTGCAAAGATTTTGAGAGCATTATAAGGAAGAAGTTCGAGATGAGTTCCATGGGAAAAATGGACTTTTTCCTTGGAATTCAGGTAAAGCAATTGAAGGAAGGGTTCTTCATCAATCAATCTAAGTATGTCAATGATATCTTAGAGCGATTTGATATGAAGGATTGTAAAGCAGCAAAGACACCTATACCCAGAAACCACAATCTCTACCCTGATTCTGAGGGGGAGGATACTGATCAACATCAGTACAGAGCAATCATTGGTTCTCTGATGTATCTCACAGCAAGTAGACCTGATATCATGTTTGCAACTTGCATTTGTGCAAGATATCAGGCTGCTCCAAAGGTGTCTCACCTAATTGCTGCCAAGAGAATCCTCTGATACCTTAAAGGAGCACCTAAACTAGGTCTCTGGTATCCAAGAAATAGTGATTTTAATCTCTATGGTTACTCTGACAGCGATTATGGTGGCTGCAACATCAACACGAAATCAACATCAGGTGGATGTAAATTTCTTGGTGGAAGGATCATCTCATGGCAATGCAAAAAGCAATCATGTGTCTCTACATCAACTGCTAAAGCTGAATACATTGCTGCTGCTAGTTGCTGTGCTCAGCTGCTGTGGATTCAAAACCAGATGATAGACTATGGATTCAACTTCATGAGCACTCCTATCCACATTGACAACAACAGTGCTATATCCATTACTGAAAATCCAGTGAAGCACTCCAAGACAAAGCACATTGATATCAGGTATCATTTCATTAGAGATATTCATGAGAAAAATCTTATCAAACTAATCAAAGTTGATTCAAATGAACAATATGCTGATTTGTTCACCAAAGCCTTTGATGAACAAAGATTCAAATATCTCATTACAGCTATTGGGATGATAAACATTAATTAGTTAATCTAATTTGAAAACCTTTTAATGTGTAAAGTCTTATGTCAAAACAATCTAAGCCCTGTTACAAAAGATCTCTTTCTAAATTTTATCTAAGTATGAATTCTTCCGAAGAGAAATTAACCCTCGGAAGATATCTTGCATATCTTCCGAAGCAAATTTCTCCCAGGATAATTTTCTTCTCGGAAGAGTGTTAAGTCTCGGAAGAAGCGATTGAGTTCATCTCAGATCTACTTCCGAAGCATTTAACACACTCCACCTGAAAGCAACATATACTCTCGGAAGTAAGCAATTTACCTTCGGAAGTAAATTTGCCTTCGGAAGAACATTACCTTCGGAAATGCTTTATACTCGGAAGAAAGATTTTACTGTGTAACGGAAATCTTTTGGGCCCCACACTGTAAAAAGTAAAGATTTTGTTAATGATGTCGGATTATTTAAATGGTCTAACCTTACCGCCCATGTCACATCATCCAGTGAACCCTCACATCATCTTATCCAAAACACACTTTAAACCGCCATTTCACCCATTTAAATACTTCCGGTTATTCACTTACATTCTTTTTACCCAAATTACTGCCCTAAAAGATTTCCTCTTCTCAAATTTACCTTATTCCGAACTATCCTTCTGTCATCTTCTTCAATGGCACTAAACCCTCAGCATAACCAGGTCGCACTCCTTGATTCTTCAAGGGATGTTGACTTCTCAGATATCATTTCTTTCCTGACCCAATCCTCATACTACACTTGTGACATTTCATATTTTCGTTACACTAAAAGTAAACCTTGTTAAGTTTAAAAGGATCGTTTATGTCAATTTTGAAACTTTGAGGACTTAACAAATTAATTAAAAAATAGAGATAATATTAATAATGTCTAAAACATTGGTTAATATAAAACTTATCAAAAGGGGATAAAAATTTTAAAAAAAATGACAAACTTCACCCCTTAACTTAGTTACTTTAAGTTTTAACTTTTACAAGTTTAATTGTTTAGTATCATTAACATCAAGGTATGGAATTTGATGAAGAAGTTCATCTCGTTATATTTTGTTTTTGTAAAACTTCACCGTTAAGATAGGAGTGATTTCCCTTACCTTAATGGTGAGTTACATCGTCTTATTTCTGTGGATCCTCAACAAGGAGTTGGGATCGAGCTTTTTGATTGGTAAGTTAGAGGTCATACCTAGAGAAGACACCCTCAAGCTAGGAGTGAAAACCACACCTTGATGACTATTCTCATTTCTTGATCTCCGACTTACTAAGGTTTTAATCAAGTGACAAGAAACATGTAGTAACTTGAAGGGTGAACCAATGTTAGTGTTTGGACCTATCAAGCCAAAGCATGATTTCTGAACTTGAAAGGAGACCCGATCGCTCTGGGTTGATTTTGATTCCGAGCTTGGAGCATTTGAATTCTTAAATCGATTTCTCTCCCTTTATCTTCAATTTTTGACTCGATCTAGTTACATCGAACCATTTATTCCTTACTTATCAACTTTCATTTTGAGTTGTCATCAACACATGATTGTGTGATGATAGCCTTCTTAAATAATCTTTCTACTAAATAAAGACATTAACAACTTGTGGTTATGTCTTTCTAGTCATACGAATATTCTTGACTGTACTCATGGGTTTGATGAATTACGTATGCAATTACCTTGCAAGACATGGTTACAAATGCATGTCTTATTGTTTGTGTTACTTCTTGAACCACTTTTGAACCCTTAACCTTGGAAAATCTTTAAAACTCTATCATGAATTCGATCTTCGAGACTCGTTATTACTTACTTTGTGACGCGGATATAAAGGTTCATAAACCTTCGTAACTTGTAGTCATTGGTTTGGCATAAAGGAAAAGACGTAACTTGGTATGTATCCAAGTGTCTTACCTTCACATATGACAAGACCTAACATTCGTGATCCTATGGATCCCCTGTTTAACTTTTCATTCACTAAGTATCTCTTATCTTAGCTGTCATGATGACAATTGGTGCATTATAGACCGATCGGTTAATTGCATATCAACTCATGTGGGATAACGGGTCGGGAAATTGGCTTGTATCTATCTCAAATAGTCGTATACCGTGGTATGTCGTTAAACATCCATCATTAATGTGGATGATCAATTTATTCTCTGCTTTTAATAATGTTCCTAACCATCGTCGTGAACTTATTCCAAAATCTTCGCATATCGTATTATTCTTAGACCGATGATTGGTCAAAGGAGAGATACATATTCACAAGATATGCGTTAAGATCGTTTCACATAGTGACGTTTGGGATTCTTAAATCCTGACGGTTAACATTACTTACAATTGTGGTCTTTTATTGATTTCAATACATCGCTTTACCACGGGATTATATCCTAGAAGTTGTGACTTATAAATCCAAGAAACCACGGTAACTTGTCATCATTTTCCAACGTCTCATCTCAAAACGTCTCGCATTTATTATGTTAAGAATCTTGTAAGATTCCATAAAGTGAGGCGTTTCACCTGTAATCAAACGTCAATCACAGTTCGTTGAACACTCACCTTTCATTACAATTCCTTTGTTTCATTTAAGTTCATTTTTAATTTCGGGACGAAATTCTTTTAAGTTGGGGAGACTGTGACATTTCATATTTTCGTTACACTAAAAGTAAACCTTGTTAAGTTTAAAAGGATCGTTTATGTCAATTTTGAAACTTTGAGGACTTAACATGCTTGATAATTAATTTGGGGTTTAACAAATTAATTAAAAAATAGAGATAATATTAATAATGTCTAAAACATTGGTTAATATAAAACTTATCAAAAGGGGATAAAAATCTTAAAAATAATGGTTATAATAATAATAATAAAGATATTATTATTACTATTAATAATAATAATATTAATAATAATAATGTTAATGTAATAATACTAATAATAATAACATTAACAAAATTAATGATAACAATAATGTTAATGATACTAAACAATTAAACTCGTAAAAGTTAAAACTTAAAGTAACTAAGTTAAGGGGTGAAGTTTGCCATTTTTTTTTAAACTTCAAAAGATAACTTTGTGCATGAAATAACAAAGTACAAAAAACACAGGGACTAAAAGTGAAAAACACCCAAACCGCCGCCCTTTACCCCCTCGTCGGCCTCTCTTTATTCCGGCCACCGTTGGCCATCGCTCCGGCGGCCACACGAACCCTCGGTTAACCACTATTAACCCAATTAATCACATTAAACCGCTTCATGACCCACTTTCGAACGCATGACCACGTTTAAATTGAAGTTTAACCGTTCGATTCATGTCGTGTACTCGAACCGAACCTTCGGTTGAAATTCAAATCAGTTTCGTCTCAATAACCAATCAATTGTACAATTAATTCATCCATAAATGTATCCCTAATCAATTAGAATGAATGCACGAAGTTAATTTCAGTTGAAACCGTGGGTTAAACATAGAATCATACTCGAAACAACCGAATCAAACTCATAACCTGTTCATAACGAAATCGAGCAAATCTCTACCAATTAACAGAGGGCTATTGCTTAGCATCCACTTTCGAATCTATCTGCAAAGCCAATTTGAATAAGAACAACATTTGAGCCTTAAATCGACATTCACGAAGTCGCGGTGGTGGTACCTATCATCTTCATCGAATCCGAACTCAACAACGTAAGTATCACACACCAATATGCTCGGTTTTAATCAAGGATCAAAAGCCCTAATCTTAATTTTATTAACATAATCGATCTGATGTTCAATTTAGATCTAAATCAAACTAGGGTTCTTGAGTGATTTGGGGGATTATTTGAAAGTTGGTTTTTATCAATTTATTTGTAACCTAAAATAGAATCTGGGCTTTAGCCCAACCGGTTACCATCTCACCACATATGCAAGAGGTCACGGGTTCGAACCCGGCCTCCTGCATATATTTTTTTATGGCTTTTTAAGCCTTAAATCAACTTTAGAAAATTTCTAATAAATATAAAAAAATATTTTATAACCTTTAAATGTATTTTAAGTTGTCAAATAATTTTCAGTGATATTTTAAAATATTAAACAATTAAAAAAAACCTTTGTAATAAAACATTTTAAAGGTTATGTTTGAATTATTAACATAGATTTTAAATAATTAACAAAATAGTAGTGATCCGAACTTTCCTTAGATTTTATCGTTTAATTCACGATATTTTAAATGGTGTTTTATTTTAAAAAGTTATAAATTCTTTTGTGTAATAAAACTTATTATGGTTCAAATTTTATTAAAACATTATAAATCTAAATGATAAATAATTATTCAAGTAGTTGTTAAAATGACTATTTGAATAATTTATTATTCATCAAATCATTTGAGCATGTTATACCATTTAATGAATTTAATCGTTAACTTTTGTTTAAATTCTTGAAAATTATAAAACAATATAATTTGCTTTATTTTAAGGTTTTAAAAACCTTTATAATAAATCATTTTAATAAGCTTAAAACTTTATAATATGATTTTAATATGTAATATCCTTATCAACTTTTAAATAGTTAATTTTTAAATTAATTATTTCTTTTCACATATTATTGGTTTAATTGATTTACATCATCTTTATTAAACCTAAATGATTTATTATTTTACTTAATTACTTATTTAAACTTCCAAGTTTTATTGGGAACCCTAGTTCATGTCTAAAAATTGTAATATTATTATTAAACCTAATCTTGAAATCTATACGTTTAAACAACTTGTAAAAGAAACCATTTGGAACCTCGTTTAAATTATTATCATCATCATTATAAACATAAGTACTCATCAAAACCCTAATTCTTATTTAAACATTAATCAATATATTAACCTTAATCTTCATCTTGTAAATTATATATTTAGGTGCTTGTAATGGACACTTGGGATTTATCTTGTAATCTTTTATATCACCTTGACATGCTTATTTCCATGTGAGTTTCCCCATGCCCCTTTTTACTTTATTTCACACTATTTTGGGGTGAAACATGATACTTATACATCGTACACTTGTAAACGTTTGAGACTTGTAAGCACATGCAATTCATCTTATTATTTTGTCATGGTTATTTGTGTGTTGTAAGTGTTTATATGAGATACATAGTTTGTTTACAATCATTAACTATTGCTAGCCTGGCGACGTCTTAGATCTTTGGGCTTGACAAGCCTATTTGGTGCTAAAGTCGAGGTATTGCCGACTCCTAGGGGCCGTACGCTTGTGCACTAGGGAACCAAATACACTTAGCCAATCTTTTATACTTGTAACCAAGTCGAGGTTTGGTTGTAACGATATGTGTTCTATAACCTTACTAGCTTATAACCTATGACATGAATTGCTACTTGTAACCTTTTTCATATTATGTATGAAAACCTTGGAAACTCACCAACTATTTATAGTTGACCTTTTATTTTTATCATGTTTCAGGAAAACCCCCAAGTTTGAAGTGAATTTATGTTGCTGGCATATTCTAGGACTTGGACCTAGTTAATAAACAAAATGATCATGTTTGTTATTTCATGTTGAAACTTATTTCATTATTGAGACTTATGCTTGTAATGAAATTTTGAAACTTATGAATAAAATATTTGGATTCAATAATAGCGTTATGTGGCTGTGAACAATCGTAACTCTCACATCTCGACGTTTCCGCCGTCAAGGTTGGGGTGTGACAACACTGCTCTGACTGTAAACCCTACAATCTATTCAAACCAAATGTCCGAATTCTGGGCAAATGGTCGGATTGAAACCCTAAATGGGGTTCGTGTTATAAGGTCGAGCATTTGTGGCCAAGAGTTGGTCATCTCTGAACAGATCATCAGGGAGCATCTCGAGCTCCATGATGAGGGCGCTCCAACGGAATTCCCCAAAACAGATTTGGACAGTTCTTATCTCCAAATGGGATACGGTGGAGATGTTAGCAGGTCAATGGTTTACAAATTCAACTTCTCCTACAAGTGGAAGTTCCTGCTGCATGTGGTTCTTCACTGTCTGTCTAATAAATCTGGGGGATGGGATCAAATCCCGTATGAACTTGGGTGCTTAGTTCATGGGTTGGTACAAAGCCTCCGCTTCAACTATTCAAGGTTTATGCTGACTAACCTTATGGGAAATCTTCAAAGGGACACATTCTTCATGTATCCTAGGTTTCTCCAGCACATAATCAACTGTGAGCTGGATCAGGGCAAGCTTGTCTGTGCAGCTGCTCTAACTGCTCCCCAAATGAGGCCGACCATCTTCAAGATCTTGAAGAGAGTGTCTACCAACTACACTGGAAGAGATACCGCACTACTTCCAGGTATGATTGAGCCAATGGCTCCTGGTGACATCCCTGTTAACCCCACAGGTGATCAACCCACACCAGCAACTACCCTCACCCTACCAAATCTACCTTCTCCACCCATTACTGTTACATATCAGAGACGTCCCAAACGAACCCTTGTTCAATCTACTATGATTGAACAAGCCCCTCCTCTTCAATCCAAAAAGGCTAGAGTGGAACAAAGGGCTCCCACTCAGCCTGAGGTCCAACCATCCTTCACAATTGACCTCAATATGGGTCTTGAGTCACCTCAGTCTCAAACCCATGAGCCCGAAACCCAAGCTGATAGCCCTCAGGGAGAGTCTCTATACTCCCCTGAGCAGCCACAAAGGGACAGCTCAATGCCTCTTGACATTGATCAAAGTCCCGGGTCATTAGGTTTTATCTCCTTATCTTTTACTGACCTTTTGACCGGAGCTGGTGAAGAGATTATGTCTCTTAAAGGAAATGAAGTTGATCCACAACACCCTCTCAAGGATCAACAGAGCCTAGAGAGACCCCTTATCTCTAGCCCCCACCAGCAAAGCCTTACTGAGGTGAGTCCCACTGATTGGAGGGGACTCATGTAGATTCAGCTGCCACTACTGAAGGAGCCTCAATGGATCCTCAGGACAGTGGTAACGAAACTGAGACTGAATCTACGGCAACCATGCCCTTTGATGACTCTGAAAGAGACATCATTGTGCAAGGGAAACCAGGACGCCAAGAAACCACATCTGGTGGTGAGGATGAACATACCAGGTATGTTATCTCATCTCCCCATGATTCTTCTAAAGAAGATGAGGGAAGTATGCAACTCACCATTAAAGACCTACTTTCTAAAGTCTCAAACCTTGTGTCACACCCCAACCTTGACGGCGGAAACGTCGAGATGTGAGGGTTACGATTGTTCACAGCCACATAACGCTATTTATTAAATCCAAGTATATTAATCATAAGATTCAATTGTAACATTACAAGCAAAAGTTTCAACAAAGAATACAACATGTACAAATGCTACAAATAACATGGTAATCCAAATTATCTCTAGGTCCAATCCTAGATGTGATAAGCTTCAAAGAGTAGAACACATACTTGAGGTATTCCTGAAACATGTTAAAAATAAAAGGTCAACATAAAAATGTTGGTGAGCATTCCATAGTTTTCAATACATAAGTATATAAGAGATGGCAATTCAAGTCATAAGTTAGTGAATAAAGTGATTAGGGATGTTATGAACAATGCAACAATCTAACCTCGACAAAGTTTTACAAGTCTCAAACGTTTACAAGTTTATACGATCAGCTAAGTGTACTTGGATCAACCAAAGTAGGCTTGTCTTGCCCATAGATCTATGACTTCGCTGGGCTAGCAATAGTTAATGATTGTACATATAACGCCATAACATGGTAACCACAAAAGTTCAACTAACCACAACTTTGCATGATGAATTGCCATAAAGATTACAAGTCTCAAATAAGTTTACAAATGCAGTGATAATAAGTTAACATGTTTCACCCCAAAGTGTGAAAATAAGTAAAAAGGGGTATGGAAATACTCACATTGATATATGCATTTCAAGATGATATAAAAGATTAAAAGATAATCCAACGTATCCATTACAAGGCACCTAACATATATATTACAAGGTAAAGATTAAAGTTAATAATAAGATTAACGTTCTATTAATGATTAGGGTTTTGATAGTTTTAAGAAGTTTTGTCAAGTAACTAAATTTATAGAATAATTATTCTCATTTTAAACCCATTAGAAGAATTATATATGTATTTAAGTATTTTAAAAATAAAATTAAATATAATAATGATGAGGTTCAATATACAATTAAGTCTTTTTAATTATTTAAGAATAATAAGAAAATAGCATTTTTATTAATAACAAAATATTAATTAGCTAAAATATGTTTTACAATTATATTCTTAAATATTTTAAGTATTATATATAATTACTACAATTATGAATTTAATTCTTTAAAGAATTAAGTGTTCATAAATATTTTTAAGTCCAACCATTTATAACTAAATATTTAATTAATTTAAAAGAAAACCTTTTGTAACAACTAATAAAGTTTAGATATAAAAATTTAAATAAATACATTTTTTAAAAAAAACAATCATGATTTTAAAAGTAACGTTTGGATCAATGATAATTTATTAATTAGTACCATCATTTTAAATCCATTTTATAAGGAATAACTATATATATATATATATATATATATATATATATATATATATATATATATATATATATATATATATATATATATATATATTTATGAATATATTTAAATTAGAAAAATTGCAGAAAATATTTTTGTGTCTAAAAATCATTATATTAATTATCAAAAATGATTTTTATATTAATTATAATTTTTCTATAATTTAATTTGTAATTAAACAGCTTAAAAAAATAAATGGAGGTGCCCGGGTTCGAACCCGGGACCTCAAGGTTGACAAGGTGTGCGTTTACCATTAGGCTGGGCGCCTATGCCTGCCAAGGAATGGTTTTTAATTCTTAAAAACCAAGTTTCATATGATTCCCAATTTCCCCAAGAACCCTAGTTTCATTTTGGATCAAATTGAAGCATCAAACGATGTTTATTCACAAATTAAACATAGGGCTTTTGATCCTTGATTAAAACCGAGCATATTGGTGTGTGATACTTACGTTATTGAGTTCGGATTCGATGAAGATGATAGGTACCACCACCGCGACTTCGTGGATGTCGATTTAAGGCTCAAATGTTGTTCTTATTCAAATTGGCTTTGCAGGTAGATTCGAAAGTGGATGCTAAGCAAAAGCCCTCTGTTAATTAGTAGAGATTTGCTCGATTTCGCTATGAACAGGTTATGAGTTTGATTCGGTTGTTTCGAGTATGATTCTATGTTTAACCCACGGTTTCAACTGAAATTAACCTTGTGCATTCATTCTAATTGATTAATAATACGTTTATGGATGTATTAATTAGACAATTGATTGGTTATTAAGACGAAATTGATTTGGGTTTTCAATTGTAGGTTCGGTCGTGTGTATAGAATTGAATTGCTCGATTAACTTTAATTTAGACGAATCATAAGTTTAAAACTGATGTCCGAGAGTTAACAATCGATTTAAATGTCTAAAATGAGTATGTCGGGTGCAAGGTGGTCGCCGGAGGAGTCGCCGGAGGTGGTCGACGGTGGGAAAGGGAAGAAGGGGAAATGAGTTTTGAAATGTTACACTTAGGTCCCTGTGTTTTCAACAATTAACAACAAGAGCTTAAAGTTTGTTTTTAGTTTTAGCTAAATTTACACTTTAGACCCTGAAGTTTTAAAATGTTATTATTTTATGCCAAAGTTAGTTAAATACAAGTTTTAAAATAATAACACTTATATTGTTTCTATTATTTACAAGATTACTTTTAATATGATTATTATTATTAGTCTTATTATTATGATTACTATTGTCATTAATATTATTAATATTATTATTATTATTATTATTATTATTATTATTATTATTATTATTATTATTATTATTATTATTATTATTATTATTATTGTCGTTTTAAGTTTTATAATATTAAACAACATTGCAACACTTATAATAATATAACTATTCATTAAATTAATTTGTTAATCACCAAATTAATTATTAAGCATAATAAGTCCCCAATATTTCAAAATTTAACATAAAAGGTTCTTACAAGAATTAACAAGGTTAACTTTTAATATAACGAAAATATGAGATGTCACACCTTGAATCAAATGTTAGGACTTTAGAGGATAGGTCTGCCACTCAGCAACTTGAGATTGAAACTCTCAAGGCCAAACTAGCTGAGAAACAGATTGAGAGGTCTGTTAGGCATGTACCAATTCAGGTCTCCTTGACCTCTTCCTCTAACTCATCAAGCTCTCAGGATGATGCTACCAAAAAGGAGGAGAGTGTTGAGAGACAAAGTCAAAGACAGAAAACCCAAAGTCAAGCTCTTACTTCTTTGAGCTCAAAGTACCCTGTGCAACAAGCTGCTATCTCCGCCTAAAGTTCCTATTGGAATCCCTCATAGAACAGCCCAGCCCTGATATGTCTGTGATTTACTTTGGAGCTCAAGAGCTTCAGAGGTTGAATGCACCTTCTACCACTGTCGAGGAAGTTAGTCAACCTAAGGTCCAAGTGGAACCTGAGATTAACTTCGAAGGGGAAACAAGGACTGATGGCCCAGCAACCGAAACAGTTGGGACAGAAAGTGTCTTTTCACAGACTTCCGAAGCATAATTCAAAGCCTCGGAAGAACAAGCTCAAACTTCCAAAGCTGAGATTGCTGCTGCGGAAGGACTATTCTCTCTATCCGATGATCTAATAGTCACAGATGCAATTATGGAACTTGCATCTGAGGTTAATAGAGAGGATTTTCTCACCCAACCATTAGCTCTGACATCTGCATTGACTCCAGCTCCCACCTCTACTACCCAACCTGGATCTTCCATCCAAGAACCCCCAAAGTTTAGTACTTCCAAAAACATCAAAGGAAAGAGGAAGATGACTTTGGAAGAGCTTCAGGAGGAAGAAAGGTTGGAGAAGCTTAAAAGGAAAGGAAGGCTTCCAACTGGGAAACTGTTAGCTGCAAGTACCAAAGCAGCTGCAGCCAACCAGGAGGCAGTCAATAACCGAAGAAGAGTAGAGGTCATAGACAGACTAGTTAGTCTAGGGGCTGCAACTGAAGATGTACTCCTGCTACCATTAGAGGAGTTGATAGAGCTGGATAGGCAACCTTGCTGCTAAAACAGCAAAAAGAAGAAGCTGCAAGGTTGGCCTTAGAAGAGGAAAGGGAGAGAAAGGAAAGAGAAGCTGATCTGCAGCTCAGGAGAGAAAGGATAACCTTCCTACTCTCCAGAGGATTCTCTCAAGAAGAGTTGTCTCCACATAACAGTGATATGATCTTATGGCTCTTCAACAAAGAGCAAGATCAAATGGAGAAGGAGAGAAAGAGAGCTGCAAGGGAGAAGCTTGTGGAAAAGAAGAAGAAGGAAGAAGAAGCTGGACTGACTGCTGCCAAGAAGATAGGTGAGAAACCCTGGATGAAGAGTTATCTCAAAGCTCATGGCTTCTCTGGCAGGCAGGTGGGTCCTATGTCTGAAAAGACTCTCCAGCGACATGTCAGTGACATCAAGGCTGACATTCGCGCGGGGAAAAGGAAGGAGATGTATAGAAGGGGACAGGGGATGATCTTCAAAGCAACCTCTCAACCCAAACTCCAAACCCAAACTCAACATGAACCTATACCCTTTCCCTTCCCAATCAAAACCGAACCAACTTCTGAACCATTCACCCCTGAACCCACACCATCACACCTACCAACCCCTTCACCTCAACCACCTAAACTACCTATCCTCCAACCCAAAACCTTAGCCAGAACCCAAACACCTCATTCTACCCATCAACCAATCAAACCATCCCCTCAGCCTTATAAACATCTCTCCATGGAAGAATTCAAGGCAGTCAAGACAAAGCTCATTAACTGCACTACTCTAAGCGACACTCCTGTGAGGAGGATTCAGTCAACTTGACTTATGTTGATGGATCCTTAAGTTCCCTCACAAGAGATCAATTTCTTGATCTGCCCAGAGGAACTTTGGACCAAGCTGCAAACCTCCTTGGCCTCAATTCAGACACGTTGAATGAGGAAGAAAAGAAGCTGAGGAGAAAGCTGGTGACTCTACTGGATACAAAGAAAGGAGACATGGTACCAAGACAACCTCTTGCACCCAGAAAGAAGATCATCCAGTGGAGGTTCGAAGACTCTTCTCACAACTTTGTTGTTGAGAGAGAGAATGGAGAGCTCAACAGGCTGAGTGCCTCATCTCTGGTACACTTAAGCAGGTTTGACATTGCTGAGTTAGCATAGAAACCATTCTCCAACCCTTCAAACTCCGATATAGCTTCCCACATCAGAAATCATCTAGGCAGCCTTCATATGGCCGAGTTATTGCTAGAAGCAAGGTTGAAGAGGAGTTGAAACTGAGAGAGGAGGAGGAAAGGAAAGGATCAGCAACCAAAGACAAAGCCTTTCTACAAATGGTTGAAGGTCCTGAACTTGAGACCATAGTTAGATGGGAGTATGACTATAACTCCCGTCAACTAACTCTCTTCAGGGGGACACAACAGAGGGTACATGTCATTCAAAGCGATAGACTAGATCTCCTATCCACCAATGACTTGTACAAGCTTCTCAGCACTACTTCAGGGAAGAACAAAGAGACAGACAAATACCTTTTGTCCCTGGTGCTGAAAGCTTTGAGAAGCAGAAATAAGTGAAGTTTTGGTAGCATCAGCCTAGGGGGAGTTTGTTGGATCTAGAAAGGTTGTTGCAACCAAAACCAAGTCACTTAGAAGATTTTGGGTACAACATACAAAGGACTTCCGAAGCTAAGTATGGAACTTCCGAAGGAAGAAGGAGATCTTCCGAAGACTAAGTGTAAAACACACTTCCGAAGGAAAACTCCAACTTCCGAAGACAAAGAACCTACTTCCGAAGATCAAGACTTAGAGAGAAAGATCTGAAGTCAACTTCCGAAGTACAAGAAGTCCTCAAAGCCTCGGAAGCATAGAAGCATCTTCCGAAGTATAAGTGGCTTCGGAAGAACAAGTTCTTCCGAATCCAGTTAACCTTCGGAAGACACTTCTATTATCCAGTGGACATAAGTATGGCCTCTCTGACACTCCGCTGCAAATCTCTGAGATACTACATGGCGTTTTCTCAAAAGCCATGTAGTTGACCATACTTTAATCCACTGTTTACCTTTTTATGTTAGTACAGTTGCCATCTTTAGTTGGTGACAAAAGGTAAGTCATGGACATGTCATGACTACCATATCTTAGATAATACTTTATCTAAGATACCTTAACTTTAGCATTGTAGTATATGCTTTAGTCCTAGGTTTCCAGCTGGTATCAAGTATATCCGGCTATAGGATCTAGTATATATAGTTTCTCATTTTAACTCTTGTTTCATGCTTGTAAGTGTCTTGTAATCTTGAGTTGAGAAGTAATATATACAAGTGCCTTGAAAATATATCTCTGCTTGTTCCTTTGTTACTTATTATATTATTATCAACTCTTGTAAAAGACATTGCTTCATCTGATTTGAGTGTTACTATAAGTGAGTTTGAGAGAAATACATGTGTTTAAGTGACAAACCCGATCCTGCAAACACCCAACTGAGAAAGACAAGGATGATCAACAAGGTACTGCAGACCAGTCTTCTCAGTTAAAGTCCTCTAAGAGGAAGAAGAGGATGGCTTCTAAACCAAAGTCTAAGAAGAAGAAGCCTGAATCATCTACCTCTACACCTCAGGCTGAGTCGGATCAACTTGAGGAGGTGCATGAAGAGGCAGCCCAATCAACTTCAATTCAAGTGGCTCCTCTTGCAGCTGAGACACCCATCTTATCCTGACCTTCACTACTAATCCAGAATGATGGCATGTGATCAGAGATCAAGGTGTTGAGAATGTCTATACATGGCAAGACATAATCAACTTACCTCTGCATGATCTCTTTGAGATGAGAAGATACTATGAGAGTCTGAATGATCCTGACCATCTAATGAAGAAGGGTATGGTCATCATTATGCTGAAGACTACAAACATCTGAAGATCTTCAAAATGTTTTGGTAGCATCAGCCTAGGGGGAGTTTGTAAGGATTCCTATAAGTCTGATGCAGCCAAAACATCCAAAGTCTCTCTGCAAGTATGCACTAAAAAACTGAAGTAGAAATGCTTCGGAAGTTTTACACCATACACTAGAACTATTCTAAGTGTAAAATCTTCCGAAGCCAAGACCAATATCTTCCGAAGCCAAAAGTGAAGTCTTTCAAAGCTTCAAAGACAAAGTCTTCCGAAGCCAAATAGTGAAGACAGAATTCTTCCGAAGACTTTTAGAGATATGCCTTTATCTAACGTATTTTACCATAAAGCTGGACCACCTTTCCGCTGCAACTCTGTAAAGTCACCAACTTACATGAGTTGGTGAAAGGTCCATGCTTTTAGTAACTGTACATTGAGGTCTTGAGTCCATGCTTTCTACTTTATGTACTTTTATCCTTTTTGTAATATATTAGGATGTGAGCTATAGCATGTCATAGTCACAAGTCAAAAGGCAGATATGCCTTTTGACTTACAATTGATTTTGTGTATGTCTAGTCAATTGTATCCAACTAGCTTTCAAAGTATAGCCGGCTGTAGGTTGTAGTATAAGTATTCCATGTTCTTGTATCTTTCTTTATGCTTTGTAACACTTGTAATAGAACTTGAGAAAGCAATATACTGCATCCTTGAAACCCAATCTCTTATGTTCTCTTGTTTTGTCTCTTACTTATTACTTGTGTTCTTAGTATCATTCATGTGGTTAATCCAGTTTACTGTTTGATTAAGTTTGATTAATCTCCTCTTTGTGTTATTGTGTTGTAAGTGACCACCCTTCACCGGTCATGCAATGGTTCATAGCGGGTCACGTCCTCACTGTAAGTTAAAGTTACAGTGATAAAACTAGTGGTGCAAAACGAATGTTAATTTTTTTTAAATATAACAATACTATACTCAAATTGAAGATATTATAACGATCTATTTAATGGTGTGTTTTGTTTAAAAAAAATAAAATCAGACAAAAAAGTTAAGAATATATTTTAATAAAAGTGAAGTTTTTTAAAAATGAAGAGAAATTTTGTAAATAGGGGGAAAATCGTTAAATCAGTCATGTAACGCGTTGTAAACGTCAGTTACACTGCATAATTATGTGTAAATATTTGCTATATTAGGGTTTAACGGGTTATCATAATAAACAAGAGTTAACAAATGAACTTTACCCTGATCATATATGCTCATGTTCTTAACTATGGCTTAGTAACAAAGGTGATTATCATTCATAAAAAAATGGTGTAACTTTAAATTCTTACAACTACAATTTCAGTTATGGTGTTTATAAGTAAAAAGTTATTGGTGGGTTTCATGGTGTGGTGGAGGTTTGCAACTTTGCAACTTTGCATAGCCCAATCTACAAGATTTCTAATCTGATCACCTAAGTTTTAAATTATGTGCATCAATGCTATTTTTCTCCACACACTGAAACAACGAATCAGCACGATAGTCTAACTCTCTCAACAAGACTGACATACAATCAAACTTCATCTTCCATGTTGAGAATTGATAAAGGGAGTTGTATAAGTAACCACCGTAAAATTGTATTGCATACCCATTACGACGACAACCAATAATAGAATTTATTTGACAAACTCGATCTCAAAAAACAAGATTCCACAATATATTATGTTGCATTAATTATTGCATAAAAGTGAGGTGTAAAAGCCAAAAACATCATTCCAAACTCCTCAAAAACTTGGCCACATATGTCAACGTCATGGATCACCAAGATTGAGAAGAAATAGATTATTCGACCGTTGTAATTGTCGTCATTATTAATAATTACTCCAGCAGCTTATGGGTATCCTTTTTCTCTTTCAATTAACTACACTCGTTTCTCCACAAGTGCTTATTATTATCACACATGTTCCTCTCTAGTAGTCACATATATATATAGTTCACCATAAAAATGTAGACATGTGTTTTTTAGGATAATCTATGTATCCTTATGTCCCATGTCGACCGCACCATATATATTACTTCAATCCTACATCTCAAGTTTGACACACATATATGTCCATAGCTGTTCAATGAGATTTGAGTCCACAACACAAGGTATACAAACCGCTAAAATTGTTACATTACATCTTGTTAAAATTGGGAATCAAACCAAGCTCGCTTATATGAGCCTAAGCTCGGCCAATATATTTGAACCTATTTAACAAACAAGGTCATCTAGCTACAAGTTTAAAATACTGATCTTGATAGGTCTTGCCAGATATCTGAACCCAGTTAACAAACAAGGTCATGCACAAGCTTAGAACAAAGTAAAATAGTTATTTAATAGGTTAATTGTAAATGGATAAATATGTAATATATATGTTTTAGAAAAAGAAAATATGTAGTTGATTTTTTAGTTCGAGAAAATATGTAATTTATGGTATTAAGAATGTAAAATATGTAAAAATCCCAAAATAATAAATGAAAAATAAGCTACCCGAACTCAAGCTAAAAAATCCTCATGAGCCGAGTTCAAAAACCTAAGAAATAAAACTTTAAGCGAACCAAATACTCTTACGTTAAATTCAAACTTAAGAATAGACAAGCTCAAACTTAGCTCGAGTCGTTTACTATTTAATAACAGAAGCTTTAATAATTATTTTCTAGAAATGTGAAAACACTTTTTAAATGCAAACTTTAAAGTAAACCATAATTTATATATACTTCGTATCAAGTACGATACGGCTTATCCTCTTTCGCTGTAAGATCTTTGACTCTGAATAATATATGTGTATTTGAACTTTCTATTCATGTATATTATATTTCGAATTAATTACATGAATGGCCTTTATATTATGTTCATAATACAAGTTTAGTTCTTAATTTTACAAAAAGTACACTTTTAGTCTATTATTCACTCTTACCTTACACAAATGATCCTTAGAGTTATTAACTATTCATAAAAAGACGATTATTTCTTTAAATAAAGTAATAACCCCAACCACACACATGGTGGTCCTCTTCGTTTTCTCGTCACCGACCCTTACCACTTTCCACCGACCCGCATCGATTTGTTTAGCCATTTTTTCAACAACCACGTAATGTTTTTTTTTAAATTCTGAATATATCATTGGATCGTGTTTATTTTTATTTATAATTCGATAAAATATTTATTTGAAAACAAGACGAGTATGAA
Organism: Flaveria ramosissima; assembly: GCA_025215565.1. NCBI lineage: Eukaryota > Viridiplantae > Streptophyta > Magnoliopsida > Asterales > Asteraceae > Flaveria > Flaveria ramosissima. Next base: position 27,496,340 of record CM046040.1, on the reverse strand, counting down.
GAAAATGGTTATCTGGCTTGTAAGAGTTTGGACACACAAGTAATAGTGTTAAAATACAATGGAAATAGGTTGATCAATAACCAATAAGTTCTAGATAAAATGGTAGTGTTTAATTAATAATTCAGGTTCGATAGGTATGTTATTTAGACTGAGGCGCAATGTGAGAAACGAAGCAAAGAATGCTCGATATTGTTGTACCCTTGTTGTTCACAATTTCTAAACTAAGATATGGAGTCACGTCTTGACAAATGTTGAGATTGGACATTATGTGAGGCATGGTGTCATACTCGGGAATATATGTACCAGTCGAACGATACATATTCAATGAAGAGGACATAGATGAAGTGTTCAGGCATCCAAGTAGTGAAGTGTTCATTTGGATGACTAACCACAAACATATCTAAAAAAATTATTGTTAGTTGTTGTCAAAAGAAATAAAGCCCAAGCCTTCTGAATTATATTGTGTTATACCAGCCTTGGTTTCATTTAGCCCAAATTCTCTTAATTGTACGTCCAAGAAGCCACCTTAACATTTGAATTTCGAAAACCTGAGTTATATAAAAAAGAAAAAAAACTTGGCTCCATGTCATAAGAAGAGCTATAATTAGGGCTTGTGAAAACTATAGAACTACAATATCATGTGATAACAAGTTTCGTCTTCTTTGACAATTACTATCAGCCGAATTCTAATCCTAAAGATTTTTGGATAAAATGTTGCAACCGTATCAACACAAACAAACTATTGGTAGATTTTGCGAAGGCCACGACCAGTACAATTAGACTTTTCCGACTCCATCAATATGAGATAAAACCAAATACTTCCATTTACTATGGAATTAGACCGGTACAATCGATATCTCACTCATCTTAGCTCCGATTTGGACACGGTTTAATTCGTTATGATCCTCTCGCAAAGAAAAATACAAACTCACTAATAGATAATTATTTTATTTATAAATATAAATAATTATTAATATTCAAAATAAGTGAAATTTCACCATATTTTTCCATAGAATTTCCAACAACACCAAATGACATCATGTAACTATCAATGTTTCTAGATGTTAATATGTCATGAAAAGGACTTATGAGATAAACAGTTTAGTTTATTGATTGATAGATTAAGTTATAGAAAATGTCCTTTAATATATATGTTTACAGGTTTGATCCTTAATCTCCATTAATTACATAAAACTATGCTTAAGGTTTGTAGTGTTTTCATCATTTTTCATTAAATACTGTTAAATATTTTCTTTTTTTGCGTGTCAAATGAACAAAGTACATTCGATTTAACAAAGCAACAAAATAAAATAAACAACAAAACAATATGTGGGACCCTCTTAAATAAATAAGATAAAATAAAATCTCAGTTGAATTGATCTTTATGGCTATGAAAAAGTGATGCTGAGTAATTTTGCAAATAGATGTCGAAACCTTTGTGGCTAGACAATAATTATATAGTGAGGGGAAACATCGATGGGGATGAAAATCTAACCGACGTACATACCCAAATCCGAGATATTTGGGACGAGCATGGGGTCGGTAAGCGGGTATGAAATTATTTTTTGGGTTATTGGATTTTAATAACCCAAACTTTCATTTATTGACCGAGATTAATTCTAACTCAGAAAATGTTACAGCCACTCCTAATTTTAAACTTATTTTCCTTCAATAATCTCTTACTAAATGAGAGCTAACCCTCGTTAGTTTTTTTAATGAAATGAGGTTAACTTTGAGTCATTTTTCAACTCCAGCACCGCCTAGTCTCAATTAGGTCCATTTTCTATTGTCTCACCTCCATCATCACTTGAAATCTACCTCAAACGAGTTTGATGGTTCAAATCAGAAGGTGGAAATTGACAGGTTTTTGGGTGCGGAAGTTTCAAATTGATGGACCTGATAATAGATTTTAACTTTCTGTTTAGTGTTTTGACCACAAAAACAGTCCACGTCATCAAAAAACTAACGGGGTTAACTCTCAGTTAGTAAGGGATTGTTGATGGAAAATAAACTCAAAGTTTAAAGTATCTGTAAACATTTAATGAGTTGGGATTAATCCCGGCCAATAATTGAAACTTGAGATTATTAAAATTCAATAACCCTAATATTTTTATAATTTTCACGGGTTTAAGACGGGTATGAGATTACATGAAATATCTGTTATCTGCCTCGTTTACCTAATTAAACATAACCGTTCACCCGATTATATACCCAAAATATTTTTCGGTTTTTCTTTTGTTATTTTAAGTATATTATATTTATTTTTAGTTATTTTAAACATATTATATTATATAGTTCTTTAGTTCTATTATTCTTCTCATTCGGTCAATATCGTACTTGAATAATTCGACGATTAGACTTTTGTTTTTTTGCGAATTTTAACTGCTATCATAAAAGAGTCAACGATACATTAGCAAATAATTTGATCGAAAAGAGATAGCAAGAAAGAAATTTGGCCGAGATGTCGAATAGATACCCGATGGGTGTACTCTATGGGTGTACGCAAAGAGTATTATTCATGATGAAATAAATGGTTATACACGATTACCCGCATGTATCCACGATACTCAACAGGTTAATACCAGATACATACCTGGTGAGTTTGGAACGGGTATATTCTTTTATTCTCACAACTTCTAATTTTTGTGTTCAGATTTCTTATTATCATGACTTAATTAATCTCTCTTTTATCTTCAAGGAAATATCTTTATGATTATATAGTGTGTCTCACAATAAAAGTAGTTGGCTTTTAAATTCTGTAAGTTTCAGGTAACGGTATACTTTTTTTGAAAAAATCTTAAAATTACTATTAAAAAACTAATTTCCCTTCTCTAGGCTTAACAAATAGAACTATAGAAGTTCAAAATAGCAAGAGTGAAAAGACCATGGTGGTGAAAGCTTTGATGGGATCCTAAGTCCAAAGAAGATCGAGGCTGACAATCATCTCTAAACCCATTCAATTCAGTGAGCTTTTTCAAAACTCATCATCCTGCCAGTCAAGTACAAATTCATCCAAATGATTAGAACAATCGTTCCTAAACCCATCCAATTCAATGAGTCGTTAGAAACGGGGGCAAATGGTGATCAGGTTACAATGCGGAAGAAAAGATGTTGATGCTTTTATATATTTGTTTCTTTGTTTGTTTGTTTTTATAGTGAGGGCAGTATAGTTATTTTTAAGTCAATTTAATATGAGTGGAGTAGGGTGATAAAAAAAACAATCAACAAAAGAGTAGTCGAATTAACTGATAAAACCACACCTAAGTAACCAAATTCAATAAAAAACCAATGGTTTGGTTTAACTAAGTTTTGAAAACGAAATTGTGTTTTTAGTTTCGGCTCTTCTAGAAAATTGAAAAAAAAAACTCATAGTTAAGTTTAACATAGTTAACTTCAAGTTTTACAGTTACAATCAAACAAACTTGACGTCTGCTTAATTTCACCGCTAGCAAAACACTTAATAACCCATATAGTTCAAGTTTTAGCTTATGTTTTATATTTTGTAAACAAATTCTAAGTAGAAAACTAAAAAGTAAAAATACTAAATCGAACTAATTCATGATACCAAAAACCGAAAAACCAAAACCCATATTTTTTCGTATACCGGAGGCAAAATCTATAAAACTTCAACAGCATCGTCAATTCGTCATATTCATACATGAGCTTGAGCTGGGCTTTCAAATCATGTAAGTTGGGCCCAAAGGGAGATCTTGTTTGTGTGGTCTTTTTGTTTATATATATATTTTACCAGGTTAGTGGTTACACGGGTGGATCAATACTTAAATGACACATGAGTAAATAAATTATAATAATATGTATATATGATATATATATGATGTTGAAAAGTTAAATTAGAATAAGCATCTTTTCTTTATATAATGATATCAAAAAATTATGATGTTTCACAATAAGAACAAATGAATGTAGAACAATGGAACATAAAAGTGAAGAAAAAATATTAACTAATGACAAATTTAATGAAATCTACAAAAGTATGTAATGATGATATGTAACTAAGACAAAAAAAAATTAAAATTAAAAACTAATTGTTCATAAAGATGTAAATACTTATTTATGTAATGATATTTAAAGTTACAAAGGATGAGTAAAAGTCATAGCAATGAAATGTTGTTAAAAAACAAACAATATCAAAAATATAAATAATATCATGAATTTTAAAATTAATTAAGAGAAAAATATTATTTCAAAAGAAAATATGACAGAAACTTTTATTTTAATAAAACGAAATTTGTTAACGGTAATAGTAAAATTAATAACTTAATTATTATTTGTTAACATATATAACAATTTCTTATAAAGAATGTCAAATAAATTAAAAGTAATAACTGATCATTAATATAATATTTATTGTAATTGATATGAGTTAATAGTTTCCAAATTTATAGTAACTCAAGATTAAACGATGTAACGACATGTGACAATGCACATGTGGCGTTTAGCTGGACGTGCTAGAAAGACGTCATATGTACTTATAGTTAGTCTTTTATTATAAACTAGCTTTAGTAAACCCGTGTATTACACGGTTTAAATAAATAAAATATTAATATAATAAATTTATTAATTAAACAATGATATTCTAAGATATGATATAACTGAAAAAAAAAACGATAATATCAACTTTTTCAAATTTTGTTTTTAAATTTCTTTTATTGAAAATAAATATTTTGTTTTAAAATAAACCGTATTAAAAATGTCATTTTCAAAAGTTTTCTTATTACAACTCCCAAATTTGATAATTTAAAAATAGTAATTTATTTAGATATAATCTTAATAAAAAGATTTCTTTGTTAATTTATTAATTATTAAAAAGTATTAAAATAATATTATTAGTAATTAAGATAATTATTTAATAGGAGAGAGAGGTGGAAAAACTTTGAATAAAGATGATTGTGGTGCTGACACGCGTCATCCCAATGATTGTGGTGCTGACACGTGGCACCCCATTTACCCTTTTATTAGAGTAGGAAGATTATAGATTTTATGAACGTGTTAAATAAATATAAAGCCTAAGGCGTTTTAAGTAATTAAATCCATACGAATTACAATGGTGTAACAAAAAACAAGTTAATTATCAAAAGAAATGATGAAAAATAATGTATATGAAATTATAGTAATTAGTGTAGTTGGATGTGAGAATCCAAACAACTTCAAAAATAACCGTTGAACCCTTCGACCCAAAAATAATCTCCTTACTCTAATAAAATTGTATCTAAAAGGGACATATATCAACACCATATTCTTTCTCTGATTTTGTCTTCTATTCAATAATCACATTAATTACTAATAATATTTATTTAATTTTTTTTAGATTAAAATAGTTTTATAATAAATTAAGCAAGAGATTTTTTACTAATGTTATTTCTAAAAAAATGATATTTCATAAAATCAGAAAACTTTTCAGAAAATCAATTTTTTTAAAAATACAAACTATTTTCTAATCGATGTTTTTAAAAAGTAAAATTTTTATAAACAAAAAATAATTAAAATTGAGGGTTATAAGAAAATTTTTTAAGTATGACACTTTTTAAAACGTTTGTTTTAAAATAAAATTTTTATTTTATTTATTACAAAAAAGATTTCAATCATATTTTATTTTGAAATATCGATTTATAATTAATAAAATTTCATTCAATTCATTATTTTTTAATTCAACCCGTGTAATACACGGGTTTACTAAGCTAGTTTCATTTAATAAAAACAAAAGACATATTACATAATTCTTTTGATAAAAACAAACATTACATATTTAATTAACTAATAGATAAATAGATATTACTTAACGGGAAAAAAACTAAAAATATATACATTACATAATTCATGTAATAAAATAAACATCAAACGTCCAAATTTGATATATTACCAATGTGCTGGATAAGATCGTATTGTAGTCTATGAGGCACATTAGGATCCCGTAACTTCTGAATGATGTCGTCAACGATTTCACTCATTCGGGGATCGAGTATGTGTACTGGTGAGATAACTATCAATCGTTTTTGAGGAACATATTTTGTAATATGCAACAAGCGTTCATCACGTTCTTAATCTTCTCCCGTTTAACAACTTTTGATGGTTGTCAAATAATACCCCATAGATTTTAACATGCCAAAAGCTCGCCTTACAGCTTTTCTTCCACTTTCTTGGATTTTCTTAAACTTTTCATTCTTTTTCCTCAGATGGATATAAATTGATTTCACAAAAACTAGCCAAGTAGGGTAAATGTCATTTGCAAGATAGTTGCCGCGGTTGTAATGTCAGTGGGACTTTACTATGCATATCATTATTCAATAATGAATAATTATTGAGAATGTTGATGTCATTGTTTGAACAAGTTGTACCAAAGAAAGCATGCCAAATCCACAAATAATTCGACGCCACCACCTCGAGTTTTATCGTTTGGTTTTCGTGATCACCTTGGTATTGTCCTTGCAAGCGCATTGGGCAATTTCTTCAAAGCTTATATGTACAATCAATGCTACCAATCAACACAAGCATGCCATGCATGTGCTCGTGTGCATCTTACAAAAGTTCAATGTCATGACTAGTTAGTGCACACAAAAACTATTTGCCATATAAAATAATAATTAAACTGAGAAAATATTCAAGACATTCATGTGAAGTCCTAACTGACATAGCTAAATATTCATCGAATTCGTCAGGGTTACTGGTTACGAGTTGACGAACCAACGAAGAGCGTATATGCATTGGAGCGAAGATTTTTTTTCCTTCTGCCATCGTAACCTTCTTGAAAATACTCAGATCGTGCAATTAAATCATCAACTATTCTTAAAAATAGTTTCTTCGACATAAGGAATCGTTATCTAAACGTCTCAGCAGTATACTTTTGATTCTTAACAAAGTAATCCTTCATAAGGACGACATCGTTAGCTGCCACACAATCACGGTGAACATACGTTCTTGATGATTGAGCGGTATCCTCAACTTCAGCCAACGTGGATTACTCCTTTAGCAACAAATTTTCGCCGGATGAAAATTGTTGAGTAATACATAATGTATTCATTCTATTTTGTGGGTGCAGTATTGGAGGTATATAATTTTTAGTTTAAAATATAATGGGAGTGTGAGGTGTACATAGTAGGAAATAGATAAAGATAACTTTTTAAATGATCAAACAGTCAAAAAAGTTACCGTTGGCAATAGCTAGAAGGCAAGGAAGAAGACGAGCTCGTATGCTTGTCACCCACCTCATGGGTTCATCTTATGACACAAGGGGCGGTGTACCCCGTGAGCTCGTCTTGCTCGTTGGCCATCTCGTGGGGTGTTCCGCCTACTTTTAAACAAAGAGATATCACCATAGACAAATCCAACTGATAGTAACAATGTTTCGGCTCTATCATCCTATCTGTAGAAAGTCTATCGGTAAAAAGTCAGTCAACCACAAATATAAAAGTGAAATCAGGTTGAAAATATAAAAAACAACTAAAAGTTAAATACACAATGAAATGAATCTCTTCACCTTCGTTGTCAATGTACTTCTCAAGTGAGTGGTACGTTTAATACAATCTTTAAGAACTCCTATCATTCCATGGTCCATTGTGCATAACCCTACCACATCAAAATAATAATAGTAATAAAATAAAAAAGAACAACTACAACAGAAATGGGTCCTTGCCAAATAAAAGAGCTCATGTACTTCAGTAATATTGCCTTGTAATTTAGTTATATTGATTATTGCTTCCTATAAATGTATAAATGTGATGTGGGTTAAATCATTGTAAATGTAATGTTAGATTACATTAAGAAAACTATAATTGTTGTTTAAAAAATAACTAAATAGATTAAAAAACCAATTTGTTTTATATTTACATTATGTCATGAAATTTGTAGCTGCAATATCTTGTGGGTCGTGGTAGACGCTTTTATGTGTCATTTTCAAAACAACGCATCACATAAGTCTTTTTGTATTTGTGTAGTCATGGATTTAATAATATTCAAAACAACGCACCACAAAAAGGTCCCAAGTCTTTCTATTTTCTTACGGTCGTGATTTTGGTCTTTAACATCAAAGAAAAGTTTGATAAACATATAGTTAAAAGAAAATTGAAAAAAAAAAGTAAGAGGTTCATTTGCATATAAATAAAATATGATTTATATTAAATCATGCATACTTTTTAAATTTGGAACTTATGATACTTTCTTATTTTAAAAATAAGAGGCTCTTTTAAGTAACTAATTCACCATTTTATTAGTTGCTTTAACTTTATGATTCCACAATCCACATTACTTTTTTGAATGACAAACTACTACGTATGCTAAACTAAATTTAGAATCATATGCATATATTCCCTCACCACTTGAGATGACCACTGCCTAGCATCTTAATACCATTGGCTACTAAACCTTTGGTGATACATTTAGAGTTTGAAATATTGAAATAAAACACATAAAAGTTCTACAAAGTGTAGAAAGAAATGTAATTACTTATTAAATCAGAATAATAGCTAAGAGAACGCGGTCATATAAAGAAATGTAGACTCTTATTAAATAAGATTAATAGCTAAGATAACGTGGTTATAAATTTGTGATACAATGAACGTTAGTTATAACTGGAATACGCTACAAGGGAATAGGCGTAATTGACTTTTTGTTTAGTTTCATCAATTTAATTAAACTTGATTATATTAAAAATGGTAACTGAGCCTCACAAACATAAAACTCGAAAACACTCTAGATTCACAAATCTTAATTGACAGAATAGAAAGATAGAAATAGAGAGTATACGTACCAACTACGACTACAATCACAATGAACAACGAATCAGAGAAGAACAAACTCAAAAGAAACAAGGCTAGGCGTTCATTAATGTGATGAACCTTAGAAATCACAGAGAGATTGGAGTGTATGATCAAAAAAGACAAAGAGAAGGTCGTAGAAGTCTACAGAGCTGCACGTTGTCATTGTGGTCTTGTCCGCTGCTTGGTCTCGCATCTTGTCTTAATTGTCTCGTGTTATCGGCCTCTTTTCATCATGAAATCGGGTTGGCTTGTGGGTGATTGATCAAGTGATAATCACCGGTTTCGTCTCTATCACTGTTCTTATTGTTTTACACCTTTGTGGGTATTTTAGTTTGACACTATTGTTAGTTTTCAACATAGCTTCACTGAGCTTTAATTAAGATATCATGATTTTCATCACAACACCATCATTTGTTACAATTGAATTATCACCACCATCAACTAGGTGCCTGTAAATGAACCGAACGTTCATGAACTATTCATGACTGTTCCACGGGAAGTTCGTTTATGTTCGTTTATTTAGTAAATGAACGAACATGGACAAAAAAATTGTGTTTATTTATTTAGTTAAACGAACAAACATGAACACATGTTTTATTCGTTCGTTTACGTTCATGAGCGTTCGTTTATGTTTGTTCATATATGTTTGTCCATTTACATTCATTTATGTTTGTATATTATATGTATTAATATATTAATAAAAGGGTATTATGTGTTAATATTTAAAACATAGGTGGATTATGTTATACTAGAGACCTATAAGTTTAGTGAGATTTCAATTTCCACTAATACACTTAAAAGTTCTAAAATGGTCATTTAATGTTGTTTTTTTTGTGTGTGTATTTTTGTTTATTATTGTTCATTTATGTTTGTTTATTATTGTTCATGAAGTGTTTATTTAGATTTGTTTACGAACGAACATGAACGGACACGAACATTTTTTTTTCTTAATAAACGATCATGAACAAAAAATCATGTTTGATTATGTATTCGTGTTCGTGCTCGTTAAAAGTTAAATGTACTAACACGAACATGCTGATGTTTTTGTCTGTTCGGTTCATTTATAGGCCTAACATCAACCATTAAAATCATATAAGTTAAAACTTAAAATAAATGAGTGGTCACTTTTGTTTAGTCGCCTATTATAGAAGACGACAAAACTTATAGACTCGATATTTCAAATCTAATATTTTATCTGATTATACATAATTAAAATACGTATCAAGTTCAAAACATTTTACGAATTCTTGCTGGTTTATACCTATTTTTCTTACAGCAAAAGTCCAATCACCCAGGATCAATCTAGCAAACAAATCACTCTTCTGCCGAAAAACATAACGTGGTGACCGGGCCCACGCCATCCAGGATGGTACCCACAGCTAGATAACTCTCTAACTCACCCGAGGCATATCATCCTAAACGAGACTTGAACTCACAACATCCCATTTGAGAAACCATGAGTCTACCGGCCTACCACTAACACACCCCAAACCAATATTATTTTTAAGTTAACATCTAACCGGAGGCAAAATATATCTTTTAAACTTCCATGAGATTTGTCATAAATAAAATGGTCTATGATTTTGAGTTGGGCTCGCAAATCATGTAAGAAACTTGCGTGGTCTTTTAATTTTCATTTTTTATATATTTTTACTACATCAGGTGCAATAATTTTGTTTTGTTTTATATTAATATTATGTCATGACTCTAGTAACTATATATAGTATCTTGTGGACTGTGGTAAACGCTGTGATAAGTCGTTTTCATAACAACGCAGCACAGAGGCTTTTGTATTTATATTTGTATTGGTCTTATGCCGTGAAAATGATAATATTCATAGAATATAGATTTTGGAGTATATTATATTTTTCGTCTTTTAGGTATATAGTAAATGTCAGGTATTGTTATTTAATTAACAAAATTACAAGAATAGTCCTTTGCGTTTAAAAAAGTTTACAGATTTCATCATTTTCACTAAGGAGCGTTAAAAGTTTCTGTTAACTCCAGTCATGTGGGTAATTTTGTCATTTTATCTTATTAACTTACAAAAAATTCTAATTAAATAAACAAATTGAAAAAAATAACAAAATATATAAAAAAATAATCATTCTCTCTCTCTACTCCCTCTCTCTCTATCTATCTTTAATCTTTCTTCATCAAGAAAAATCACCGTCCCTCCCTCGTTACTACCGCCACCGCCAAGTAGCCACCTCCGGTCACAATCGCCGTGAACCTCTCAAACCATCAAATACCAGATCTAATCACCACAACAACCATAATCTTTCATTCACAATTGCCATGGTGGTTTTCAGGCGAAAAATCAAACAGAGAAAGTGTGGAATATTTAGGGTTTTGACCACCCCCTACTACCCCGCAACTATTGTTCGTTCCTCTACAACCACCACATCCGGTCGCGATCGCCATTAACTTTTTGTCTCTGGTTGTCTCTGATTTTAGGGGTGTTGAAGGTGACAATGGTGGTGGATGGCCAGTGGGAAGTTGGAGGTTGATGCAGATGACCATGGTGGCAGCTGGTCGCCGATGGCTTAGCGAGGTGGAAGTGGTTTAGATGGGGGTGATGGAGGTGGTTTATGGTGATGTAAATGGTGGTTTAGAGATGTCGGTTGTGAGCGGAGGTGGCTCAGGGAAGGCAGCGAAGGGCCGCATGTGCAAATCATGTTACCTAATTTAACCAATAAAACAAACGGACGTTATGGGAAAGGACTAAACGTGTAACAAAACTTAAACGTAAAAGATAATTACTGTAATTTACTTAGCTTAAAGACAATATCTGAAATTTACTACAAATCTAAATGACGAAAAGTGTAATTTACTCTAGATCTTATTTTACCTTTACGACTTAGGTGTTTACACTTACATAGAAGTTCAAAAGGGTTCTATAAAACATGAATGCTTATGATAATTTATATTTACATCTATATAATAATAAAAGTTTTAAAGTGTCACGTGTCATGATATTAAGCTTTTTTATTTCATTTTGTTCGCATATCTATTCTAATAAATAATGATAGTATAGTAATTATATTATTTTAAACATTTCCATATTAAAGAAATAGATATTGTAAAAATTAAAAACTTGATTTTTTTAATTAAAAACACATTTTAAAAAAATTAAAAAGATACAAAATTATTCTTAAACCTTTTTTTAAAGATACGGACTAATTTAAAACCGTTTTCTTATTTTATAAGGATTATTTAAAAAAATAAAATTATTTTTGAAAAATTAAAATGTAAAAAAAAATAAAAAACCAGTTTTATTAAATGAAAGTTTAAGAATGATGTTATTGTTATATTTAAAGTACTTACTTATACATAACTCAATCATCTTTTATTTGAAAATATCATTTTACAAGTTTTTATATTGTTATTGCAAACTATTTAATATATTATTAATTCAACCCGTTAATACACACAATACTACACTAGTTATTATATATACTAAGGTCGTGTGTTATATTGCACATCCCATGAGTGGAGTTTCAGCTCAATCTTTTGTACAAGAAACATGGCAATGCATGGTCACTGATCCAGCCCACGCCCCAAGAGTGTAGTATTCCGCACATCATGATCATGCCACATCACTCACGTAGTACTGCTCCCTCATGGGGGTATAACATATACCTTAAGTGTTAAAGCAAATAAAGTTTTCATGAATATGATGGAAAATTTACCAAAATGTGTTAGTGGGTTGTTTAGAATATTATAAGATTGGGGCTTTCCCTAAATTAGATATGGCCTAAATTTAAAAAAGGTTGTGTTAGACGCAAGAACTCAATAGTTCGCTATATAGCTATAATTGTTCTGTCATATAGCTAATGTGAAAGTGTTAAATAAGATGTCTTATGGTACACCTACAATAAAGAATTCTTTGGAGAAACCGGGGGCTAACTTGTTATCACCAAAGACAAGTGGTGACTTTAAATTCTGTATTGTAGAACATGCTTTAAATGTTTGGCAATAATTTGCTATTGCTGAGTGTTCTCATCAGTTGTATAATGATCAATAGTAACTTGCTACTGCTAATAACAACACGTAGCAGTTACTATCAAACAACAGTCAACCCTTAAAAAATATGAAGTTTTTGTCTATGAGTAATAATAGTTAAACGAACAAGTTTGTTGGTGGAACCTTTCTGTATTGATAAACTTGATCTAAGTAGTAGTAAGAAGTTACCACTTACAGACAAATTATCAACAATAAAAGTTAACACTAACCTGTGTTTTAAAAAGTATTTTGCAACTAAAGGTTGGTGTATCATTAATAAAACCATTTTGGTGCTAACAAATTTAGGTTGTGTATCATCAATAAAAGTCAATTTTGATGGATTAAGAAAAATAATCAAAAACATGTTGAAATTGATGGTTGAAATCATCGGTAACATGAATTTACCAAACTAAATTAATTTCAACAATTCACAAAGTAATTGCTTATGATGACATAAACAATATTATTACTGCTACTCTAAACAATTAGAACCTCTAGAAGACAAGAACCAGGACTACCATCCTTCAATCATACCCTAACAATTTCGTACTTCCTTTAGTCGATTTCAAGTTGTTGGATTTGTTTTCACCCATTTTGTGAGTTCAGAAATTTAACCATCATTTTCTTTTAAGTTATTAGATTGACGACAAACATAATTATATAAAACAACTTTCTACACAAACCGTAAGATAAAACTACGTACATCAAATTATGAAGCAATCCAACCCTTCCTTAGACCCTATGCATAGTTAGAGCGAAATCAAACAATCGATACAATCTTTTAAGTCATAAGATCAAATCAAACTTTAGAGCACCATTTGAGAAGTTTCCACAAACCCAAGGGTCTATGAGGAAAAACTCAAAGTTGGTAAAGTCAACTAGATCTTAAAAAGGTTCCACTTGCCGGCCGGATTCTATGTTCTTCGCAACCGTCGCATAAAATCCCATGCTTCCGTCTTCTAAAAATCCCATCGTCCCCCCCGTCGCTATCGTCGTCGCTAAACAACCTTCCGTACTTCTGTCACTACCAATTAACCCTAATCTCACGCTTTTGCATCATCTCTTTCATCGTTCTCGTTTTCTAATCCAATTTACACTCTTTCCTCTGCAACAAAGATTTCAACCCTTCTAGGGTTTTGCTCAATTCACCACCAATTAGGGTTTGAAATCGAACAATATGGAAGAAGATCAAAAATCATCTCGATTGGGAACAGATTCAACGGAGTTTACAGACACGGTGTTCAACTGCGTGGTGCCGTACATCCACGACTGCCGTGACCGGAGCTCCGTCGCGTTAGTCTGCCGGAAGTGGTGCGAGCTCGACGGCGTCACACGTAAGCACGTCACCGTCGCCATGTGCTACTCCACCACCCCCTTTCGCCTTCGTCAACGCTTCCCCCTTCTCGAGTCGTTGACCGTCAAAGGTAAACCTCGTGCCGCTATGTTCGATCTGATTCCCGAAGATTGGGGCGGTTTTGTGACCCCGTGGGTTCGAGAAATCGCGAGCTCGTTGAATTGCTTGAAAGCTATTCATTTCCGACGGATGATTGTTCGTGATTCAGATATTGAGTTGTTAACGAGAACCAGAGGTCATGAGCTTAGGGTTTTGAAGCTTGATTTGTGCTCGGGGTTTTCGACAGATGGGTTGCTGCAAATCGGTAAGTTGTGTGGTAATCTGAGGGTTTTGTACCTGCAAGAGAGTATGATTGTTGAGAAAGATGGGCAGTGGTTGCATGAATTAGCTTTGAATAACTCTGTTCTTCAAGTGTTGAACTTTTACATGACTGATCTTGTTAAGTTCAGTTTTAAAGATCTTGAACTTATTGCGAAAAACTGTTGTGAGTCTTTGGTGTCTGTGAAGATCAGTGAGTGTGATCTTACGGAGCTTGTTGATTTCTTTAATCATGTAGTTAACTTGCAAGAGTTTGGGGGTGGTGCTTTTAGTAATCAACCTGAGAAATACACAGGGTTGAAGTTTCCTTCAAGTTTGAGGTGTATGGCTTTGAATTACATGAGTCAAACCGAAATTCCTATTGTTCTACCCTTTGCTTCGAGGATAACGAAGCTTGATCTTCTATACGCGCTATTTGATACTGAAGATCATTGTTTTTTGGTTCAAAGGTGCCCTAATTTGGAGGTTCTTGATACAAGGGATGCAATTAGAGACAGGGGTTTACAGGTTCTAGGTCAGTTTTGCAAGAAGTTACGCCGGATTAAGATTGAAAGAGGCGATGACGAAGAGGGTTTTGTGTCCCAAACGGGGCTGATTTCGTTAGCACAAGGCTGTCCCGAGTTAGAATGTTTACATGTAAATCTTACAGATATCACGAACGAAGCTTTGGAAAGTGTAGGAACTCATTTGAAAAAGCTTTATGATTTCAGGATGATTTTACTGGATAAAGAGGAGAGAATCACAGAACTACCATTAGATAACGGGGTGCGGGCTTTGCTCGATGGGTGTACCAAACTAGAACGGTTAGGTGTGTATCTTCGGCCTGGTGGTCTGACCGATGTTGGGTTGGGCTATATCGGGCAGTATGCACAGAATGTGAGATACATGCTTCTTGGTTTTACTGGTGAGTCTGATGCAGGGCTTATTGAGTTATCAAAAGGGTGTCCAAAACTGCAGAAACTGGAAATGAGAGGATGTGGGTTTAGTGAACAAGCACTTGCTACTTTTGTGCTTAATGTACCTTCTTTAAGGTATTTATGGATTCAGGGTTATCGCGCAAGTGAAAATTGCAGTGGGATTATGGCGATGGCTCGCCCGTATTGGAATATGGAGTTGATTAGCTCTGAAATCAATGATGGTGCACCTGGGAATTCAGAGCAACAGCAACCGCCTTCTTTGCTTGCATATTATTCACTTGCTGGACAACGAACCGATTTCCCACAAACTGTTCTTCCTCTACACCCACCTGTGATCTTCAGTAACAAGTAACCCTTTTGTTTCTTTCTTCATTTGTTTTAGCAAATTAAGGTTTTGGGTGTGAAAACCGCGATATTGAAGCTTGTTGGATTGGTCTTATTTCTTGGTTTGATTGAAGATGATATGCTGCTTAAAAGAAAAACCCTTTGGTGATTGAGCAGTTGCAGTCACTAAAGTGAGAAATTGATGGACCATCTTCAAGATTCGAGATTTATGAACAAAAATCATGGCGATTATGCGGCGCGTTACAGGATCAGATTCTAAAAGGCTGTTGGAGAAAATGACGAATTTGCAGGCATCAAAGAAGATCATGGATTATAATTGAAGCATCTTCCAAGTTTGGTTACATTGTTTGTGGAGGGATATGATTCTTTATCTTTTCATATAGTTTAGAACTTTCAGATTCTCTGTTTAGATTTTCTTTTTGTGGTCTCATTGTGATCAAGATGTGGTCAACTGTTGATCAAAATAAAGTCAACTGTTGTACGGTGCTTCAGAAAAATAACAAATGTTGGCACAAAGTTTGCAGGAAAAGTCGGCGATGACAATAATGTCTATGTAGTCAAAATAATTATTTTTTATTTTATTTTTTTAACATGGTTTGAAACTACTTCTTATACTTATACTTAAGTGAATCTTTTCGAGAATAAATGTCTACTTTTCTTATTGATTTTAATGTTGCGAACTAAATGTCTAATTCACTCAAGAACATTATTAATAAGAAAACTTATCACCGTAGAAAAACCCTGTTGAATATGTTTAACATGATGAGATCACAATTCCAACATCCTTAAGCATTCATTCAAAGTATCAAAATTATAGTGAACAATCTTCAGAGGAAAGTTACCATCTACAAACTCTAGATCTTAACCAACCAATACCTAACCTAAAGTTCTATGATTATAAAGACATTAGCTTCACTAGGTATCATAAGTCTATCTTCTCCACCCATGCTCAAGAAGGGTTAAGTACTTCTGCACCACCCATGTCTAGCCCACATCAACCACCCACTACTGATGTGTATCTCACTGAACAAGTTTAGGAGGTCCATATGAAAAAGGCTATCAATTCAGCAAGTGACGATATCATTAAGAACTCAACCATGCCAACACAGCCACTTGACACTTCAACTGAAGTTGTTTTGGTGTAGGGAAAATCCAACATCCAAGAACTAAGTGTTGTTGATTAGTAAGAGAACTTTGATCCAATTCTCTCATCCCTCCATAATTCTTTTGATAAATATGATGGAAGTCTGAAACTAAAGGTGCAACAACTAACTAAAATATGCACCTATTTAGTCGTCAAGTTTAGTCCCTATAATATCAGATGACTAACTTACAAAGAATGGTCAATAACGAACAACTTAAGATCACCGATTTCAAGGGCAAGTGAGCTGAGAGACCACTAAGAAAAACTCAACCAGATCCATAAAAACCTGTGTATGTGATAGACCTAACCTACAGCTCACCTTTGCAAAAGGGTGATGCTATCAAAAAGTGGAAGAAAGTCATAACAATCATATAATGTGGGAGTTTTTCTCAGAGTATGGATATTGAGTACTCACCAACCTCACTTCTAATTGTCTATACTCAACAAACTGCTTAAGTCCACATTGATGTGTACTTACTCGTACGAAGTTTGTTTGACTAGGATAAACCAAGGCTTATGCCTAACCCATCTTATCATACTAAAAATCTAATTATAGGATAGTGGTATGACACTAATAGAACAATATTGGTAATCTCTATATCTCAGGGGCAATAAGAAGTTACTCTTCCACTTGACAATTCAAATCAAAACAAACAAACTACAAGATTAACAAGTAGTATACAGATAATATACAAGAAGGCAAAACAGTTGGTCAACTGGATATTGAGTTGGACTCTAAAACTAGCTCTAAAAGGGAAACCTTGACTTAAATGCCCAATAGTTGAGCCTGTGAACATTGAGACAGTAACCTATACAACACCCATTACCCTCAGTGAGTCAACAGCTGGTGAAGGTGTTTCACAGCCTCTTTATTCCCAAAGCTTGACAGTTGAACTAAACAATTAAAGCCAAAGCTCTCTACACCTTGAGTCACCAAGCCATGTGAGTGACAAAGAAAAAAAACTGACTCCTAAGAAGATTAAGAAGTAGGAGAGAGAAAGAGAGAGTGTGTGCAGGATCAAGTTTGGTCATTCAACACATTTGTTATCTTTCAAACTTATTAAGTCACACTCGGTTTGATGATGCAGAATCCCTTAAGAGTTGATAATAATATAATAAGTAAAGAAAACATAAGAGAAAGGTTCTTAAGATACTTGTATATATTACTTCTCAACTCAAAGTATTACAAGACTCTTACAAGCCCTTTTTTACTAAGTGTACAATGAGAAATATATATACTACTATCTACAGCCGGTTATACTTTGATGCCAGCTGGAACTTATGACTAAAAAAATGCTACATTGCTAGAAGTAAGGTATCTAAGATAAAATACTATCTTAGATTTGGTAGTCATGACATGTCCATGACTTACCTTTTGCCACCAACTAAAGTTGGTAACTGTACTAACTGATAAGGGATGAATAGTGGAATAAAGTATGGTCAACTACACGGGCGTGGGAAAGCACCATGCAGTATCTCAGAGGTTGCAGCAGTTTGTTAAGACAGTATTGTAAAACTCGGCCTAGGCGGCCGAGTACTCGGCGAGTACTTGGAACTTGGAGGTTTACTGAGGCGCTTTTCTTCAACTCGGTCAACCTTACTCGGAATCGGTCCAACTCGGCCCTACTCGGACCAACTCGGCCCTACTCGGACCAACTCGGCCCAACTCGGACCTATTCGGTCCAACTCAGCCCTACTCGACCCTACTCGGCCTACTCAGTCCAACTCGGACTTTTGTTGTTTTTCACCGATTTTCGCTATTTTTCACCCATTTTTGTTGTATTTTTGTTGTTTTTCTATAATTTACTTTGAAAGATGAGTATTAAATGATTACTATGTGTATACATATTAAAAAATAAATATCATATTTTAAAATACTATAGTATGTGAACATATTCTTTTAATTTATATTGTTTTTTCATGTAATATGTTATAAATATTTGTAAACTTTTTATATTTGACATATACATAATTTCTTAAAAATTAATGTTTTTTATAATTACCATGTCCGAGTACTCCCCGAGTACTCCCCGCCTAGGCCGAGTACGCGCAACTCCCCAGTCGACCGACCTGGCAGCGTCTAGCGACTTTTACAACCATGGTTAGAGGAACCATACTTATATCCACTGGTTCATAGTAGTTTCTTCCGAAGGTTAATTGGCTTCGGAAGAACAAGTTCTTCCGAAGCCACTTATACTTCGGAAGAGTCTACTCTCCCTAGGCTGATGCTACCAAAACCTCACTTGTTCTACTTCTCAAAACCTTCATCACCAGAAAGAAAAGACACTTATCTGTCTCTTTATTTTTACCAGATGTGGTGCTGAGAAGTTTGTACAAGTCATTCGTAGACATAAGATCCAGTCTATTACTTTGAATGACATGAACCCTTTGTTATGTCCCTCTAAAGAGAGTTAGTTGACGGGAGTTGTAGTCATACTCCCATCGAACTATGGGTTCCAATTCAGGGCCTTCAACCATTTGTAAAAAGGCTTTGCCTTTGGTAGTTAACCCTTCCTTTTCTTTCATTTCTCTTAGCTTCAACTCCTCTTCAATCTTGGCCTTTGTAGTCAGTTCAATTAGATGAAGGCTGCTCAGATGATTTTTGATATGAGCAGCTACTTCAACAATGTTAAATCTGCTTAAGTGTAGCAGAGAAGAGGCATTAAGTCTGTTGACTTCACCATTCTCTCTTTCCACAACAAAGTTGTAAGAAGAGTCTTCAAACCTCCATTGGATTATCTTATTTCTAGGCATAAGGGGTTGAGAGGGTAGCTTGTCTCCCTTCCTATAATCCAGTAGAGTTACCAATCTTCTTCTCAGCTTTTTTTCTTCTTCCTTAAGGGAGTCAGAGTTAGTTACCAAGAGTCTAAGAGCCTGGTCTAATGTTCCTCTTGTCAGATCAAGGAATTGTTCTCTTGTGAGGGAACATGAGGATCCATCAATGAAGGACAATTTGATGAACTCCTCCTCATAAGAGATATCGCTCAGAGTAGTGCAATTGATGAGCTTTCTCTTGATTTTCTTAAATTCTTCTAAGGTTAGAGGTTTGGATGATTGAGAGGATGACTTAGGTGGTTGATGAGTGGATGATGATTGGGTTCTGGTGAGTGTTTTTGAGTTTAAGGATAGTAGTAGTGGTGGTTGTTGTGATGCAATGGGTGAGGAAGTGGATATAGTTGATGGTGAGGGTTCAAGAGTGTATGGCTTAGTGGTTGGCTTGGTTTTGATGGGGAATGGGAAGGGTATTGGTTCAGGTTGAGGTTGTGGTTGTGGTGTAGGTTTGGAAGTCATCCTCTGTATACTTTTGTATATCTCATTCCTTCTTTTTGAGCAAATGTTAGCCTTGATGTCACTGACATGTCGCTGCAAGGTCTCCTCAGACATGGGGCCAACTTGCCTACCAGAGAAGCCATGGGCCCTGAGATAAGCCTTCATCCAGTCTTCTTGACAATTGAAAGTTGAGCTTCGTCTTCTTTCTTCTTCTTCTCCCTGAGTTTCTCCCTGGATGTCTCTTTCTCTCTTTGTCCATCTGATCTTGCTCTTTGTGGAAAAGCCACAAGATCGTGTCATTATCATGGGGAGCTAGTTCTTCAAGGGAGTATCCCCTAGAACTCAAGAGAGCTATCCTTTCATTTCTTAGCTGTAGCTCAGCGTCCTCTTTCTTTCTCAGCTTTTCCTCCTCTAAGGCCAACCTTGTTGCTTCCTTTTGTTCTTATTGCAGTAGAGGTGCATTCTCTAACTCAACCAGCTCCTCAAGTGGTAAGAGGAGCACATCTTCACTAGCTGCTCCAAGATTGACAAGCCTATCAATGATCTCCACCCTCTTTTGGTTGTTGATAGCCTCCTGGTTGGTCACATCTGCTTTGCTACTTGCAGCTAATAACTTTAAAGTGGGGAGTCTACATTTTTTCTTAAGCTTTTTCAACCTTTCCTCCTCTAACAGTTCTTTCACAGTCAACTTCCTTTTGCCTTTGATATCTTTGGAAGCTTGAGTCTTTGGAGGTTCTGGTGTAGAGGATTCAGGTTGGTGGGTGGTGATGTGAGCTTGTTGTGATGAAGTTGTTGAAGTGAGAGGGGTTTTGAGAAAGTCCTCACTACTTATCTCAGAGGCCAGTTCAAGGATTGCCTCTGTGATAATTAGATCATCAGACAAAGAAGATAGTCATTCCGCAGCTTGGATCTCAGTTTCGGAAGATTGGGATAATTCTTCCACAGCTTTGACTTCAGCTTCGGAAGTTTACGTGAGTGCACTACCTGTCCCAACTATTTCAGTTGTTGGGCCATCAGTCCTTATATCCCCTTCGAAATTAATCTCGGTTCAATGTGGACATTAGGTTGACCAACTCCTTCCTTAGTGGTAAGTGGTGCATTTAACCTCTGAAGCTCTTCAGCTCCAAAGTATGCCACAACAACATCCGGACTTGGTTATTCAAGTGAGGAGCTCATCATGAACTTAATTAAGAACCTATTCAAATCTATGAGCATCCTTGGGTCCACTTGAAGGATGATAGGAGGAGGCTCAGGGAAGACAGTTGCTTGATGAGCAGGGTATCTTGAAGATAGTGTAAAAGCAGCCAAGCTTTGCTGCTTGATGTGATCCAAATTATAAATATAAAACACATCAATTACACATCAATTATTCCAGAAACTCTTACTGAAAATCATGATTTGATACTTAAATCGTTCATATTGTGTTTTCAGGCTTGGAAAAGACCATGATGAACAAAAGGAGATTAAATAAAAAGAAAATGAAGAAAATCAAGTTTTAGAATTCAAGCATGGGGTCGTGCTTCATGAGGCACGCCCCCATGCCCAGCCTGAAACACACCCCCGTGCTTAAATCAACACACCCCCATGTTTGTTGGCCCGACAAGACAAAAAGTACGGTTCCCCAACCCGAGGCACGGGGCCGTGCCCCACCATAAACACGGGGCCGTGCCCCACTGAACACGGGGCCGTGCCCGACAACCTCTGAGCGTACGAGCCGAACAACTTTTACGTACATTGTACTTGCACGGGGCCGTGCCTTTTAGGCACGGGGCCGTGCTTAAGCACTCCAGAAAGCCTATAAATAGGACTTCATTTGCAACTTGAAGATGAGCTTTTTGGGAGGTGAAGTGCTGGTGTTCCCTCTCGTGAACCGAACCTTTGGAGGTCCTTAGAAGGTTTTGGAGGTTCATTCAACACTTAGAAGAAGCTTGGGATCGTTTAACATCATCCATAATGGATCAGCGGTTTGATTGTTCTAATTTACCGATGATTTCATTACTATCTTTTATCTTTGTTGTTATGTTCAAGCTCCTTGTGAGCTAAACTTCATGTGTTATCCTAATTTAATGAAACTTATGTAATTTATGATGAACTAATGGTGTGATATATATTATGTTAATGGTATGGTGGTCTTGGGAAAACTATTGATGGGTAGCATCTACATTTGAACGGGAAGTTATAAATTTATGGTTTGTGATTGTGATTGTCATACAAGGTTGAAAAAATGTATGATCAACTTTCATTCGTGAAACCGGTCTTCATAATAAATCCATGGCTAATGAACTAGAAATGGTTATTAGAAATCATATCACTTTAACTTTCTGATCATTTGCGGGTTCCCTTTTATTAGTTTGAGAAATCTTCAGTAACTGTTACGGTTTTCTAAAATTAATGGTATGTTAGGAAGGAACCTAATCAACTCTCTTTTTAACATTAAGTTATGTTTTAAGAAATAGTATGTCAAATAGGTCACAAAAGATTTACCTACATTACTAGGGCTTTGATCTGAGCAGTAAACTCATCCTGACAGGATCTAGTCACTACGGCAGCAGGATAGACGAGAAATCGCGCTAGATCATCTTTATAAACATTAACATAATTACATTAATCCATATCTTTAAATCACACCACCAATTCATCATAGTTATATAAGTGTAATCTAAATTAGGATAACAACCTTACTTCACTGAAAGAATCACCAAAAGTCTCAACCTATCTTTATCTATTTTTATTTATTGTTATTATGTTTAACTTATCATTTTCTAAAACATAAAACTAATAGTCAATTATGAGGGTTGTTGAGTAGGCTTAGTGTGTCCACGGATTGATACTCGGTTCTTACCAACACTATATTACCATACGACAGGTACACTTGCCTTTTGTGTGTATGGTTTAGTATTAGTAATAACCAATTAAAACTTAATATGTGCAAAGAATCTATATCAAAATGTATATACTATCCGCACCCATCAAGTTTTTTGCGCCGTCGCCGGGGACACATGTTAGTTTGAAAGACGATCCAAATTTTTGACTATTTTGTTTTACTTAAAAAAAAGAAAAAAAAATTTTTAAAAAAAATTAAAAAATAAAATGAAAGAAGATGTCTATCCACAAAATGCTATCAAGGTTGAAAAGAATGAGGGACTAAGCTTCAAAGTCAATGGTAATCGATTAATGGCCAAATCGATGTACCAACTAAGATTTTCTCGGAGGTGATAAACCTCCACCTCATTTAAAACTAAGTGTGGGGAAGGGTAGCCAAGAACCTGTAACCAAAACATGGCTCTATGTTATTTTCTATCTGTTTAATTTATTATGTGTGCCTAGGATTTTAATTTCATGTTTTAAATAATATGGTGATGTTTTAGATTAATCCCGATGATTCTTTTGAGCTTATTCAAGACGGCTGTGGAAAAACGATCGCACGCATTTGATTCATCATTTTAGGGGAGTTTTCGTTTGCCTTTCTCTACTTAATATTTATTGTGAATCACATTGAGGACAATGTGAAGTTTAAGTGTGGGGAAGGGTAATACATGCTTAATTCTTTGCTTATAAATAGATCCAAGTTATAATTAAGTCTTTTGCAAAAAGTCACTCTGATTTTAATATTTGTGGCAACAACACCGGAAGCATGAAACGATAAAACAAAATATAAATATATGTTTTCGAGAAATAAATAAGCAAACAAAGCAAACCCAAATAATCTTAAAAATGTTTTTTGTGATATCTTGAAAAACAAAAAGAGTTGGTGAAAATATTCAAACATGTAAAATGCAACACTTATACCCAGTTCCATCCTATGCGTGAGCTTATTTTTGAGCCTTAAACAAGCTTTGTATTTATGCATTTTTGCTTTCATTATGGATATATTGAAGGTGTCTTATGTTGCGTGTGAATTAGAACTTGTTTTGGGTATGCATTTCAAAACCTTATAAGTGTTTCTTACATAAAAAGGATTTAGGCAATTAGGAAAACCCGACATTCGAGCCTCTACCATTTTCAAATATCCTTACCCAAACATTATCCCTAGTTAGCCCCGTTGAGCTTAAACGTTTTCATTTTTTATCACCCAAATCACTAAGCCACTTAACCAAAAAGCCTTCAACAATACTCATTTTCATTAAAGACATGTTTTGGCTTATTTCAAATGAAAAAAAACAAAAAAAAAGAAAGAAAGAAAGAAAGAAAAAAAGAAGGAAGAAGAAAACTAGTTCCATCATTTTATGGTATTTCAAGATATGTGTTTGAAAAAGAAAAAAATGATATGAAAGATTCCTAACTTGTGGGGAACTAGCTTCATGAAGGAAAATGCAACAAAAACCAAACCGAATCCAAGAATTCGACATCCAAATCTGTTGGGTGCTTTTAGGCTCCAAGCCGAACGACCCTTAAAAAAGGAAAGCTACGTATATCATCGGGTTAAGGAGGAGGTGAAGTTTTTGGAAATGTAATACGGTTTTGACGATCTGACCATAAAAGAGTCCTCAAGTTAATATATGCCTTCTAGCTTAAGGATTGTATAAGGAACCATTTTATTGGTTTCCCTTTAGTTTGTGAAATAAGCCAAGACCGCTGTTTTTAGCATTTAGCCACTTTTTTCCAAATAATCCATACCCTG
This sequence comes from Flaveria ramosissima, assembly GCA_025215565.1. Classification (NCBI taxonomy): domain Eukaryota; kingdom Viridiplantae; phylum Streptophyta; class Magnoliopsida; order Asterales; family Asteraceae; genus Flaveria; species Flaveria ramosissima. The sequence goes on along the minus strand of CM046040.1, from coordinate 27,471,592 downwards.
AATCCGAGCCAAATTACAACCATCAAAGACCTAATGATTTATGCAAGTAAATGCCTAACATAGGTGGAGATTTGATCCCTTATCAACCATATGATTTCACACGTATTCATACTAGGCAATTGAGGGTATTATTCATACTTCATCTTATGTATGATTTCATATATATAGCCGAGTGTGAGTGCACCTTGTGAGAAGTGTGAATTTTTACATGTTAAAAATATTTAGAAACCATTCTATTGCTTGAAAGGATATCATTCCACATGTGCTTAACTGTTTATATTTGGGTAAAACAAGTTTGCTTGTATAGTTCTCGAAAGACATATTTATATCTTGATTTATTTGGTTTTTGGTGGTGTTGCTATTTTGAGTGATTTTGCTTGGGACAAGCAAAGTTTAAGTGTGGGGATATTTGATGTGATCCAAATTATACATATAAAACACATCAATTACACATCAATTATTCCAGAAACTCTTATTGAAAATGATGATTTGATACTTAAATCGTTCATATTGTGTTTTCAGGCTTGGAAAAGACCATGATGAACAAAAGGAGCTTAAATAAGAAGAAAATAAAGAAAATCAAGTTTTGGAATTCAAGCATGGGGTCGTGCTTCATGAGGCACGCCCCATGCCCAGCCTGAAACACACCCCCGTGCTTAAATCAACACACCCCCGTGTTTGTTGGCCCGACAAGACAAAAAGTACGGTTCCCCAACCCGAGGCACGGGGGCGTGCCCCAGGAGGCACGGGGCCGTGCCCCACCACAAACACTGGGCCGTGCCCCACTGAACACGAGGTCGTGCCCGACAACCTCTGAGCGTACGAGCCGACCAACTTTTATGTATATTGTACTTGCACGGGGCCGTGCTTAAACACTCCAGAAAACCTATAAATAGGACTTCATTTGCAACTTGAAGATAAGCTTTTTGGGAGGTGAAGTGCTGGTGTTTCCTCTCGGGAACCCAGCCTTTGGAGGTCCTTAGAAGGTTTTGGAGGTTCATTCAACACTTAGAAGAAGCTTGGGATCGTTTAACATCATCCATAATGGATCACCGGTTTGATTGTTCTAATTTACCGATGATTTCATTACTATCTTTTATCTTTGTTGTTATGTTCAAGCTCCTTGTGAGCTAAACTTCATGTGTTATCCTAATTTAAAGAAACTTATGTAATTTGTGATGAACTAATGGTGTGATATATATTATGTTAATGTTATGGTGGCCTTGGGAAAAATTATTGATGGGTAGCATCTACATTTGAACGAGAAGTTATAAATTTATGGTTTGTGATTGTGATTGTCATACAAGGTTGAAAAGACGTATGATCAACTTTCATTAGTGAAACCGGTCTTCATAATAAATCCATGGCTAATGAACTAGAAATGGTTATTAGAAATCATATCACATTAACTTTCTGATCATTTGTGGGTTCCCTTTTATTAGTTTGAGAAATCTTCAGTAACTGTTACGGTTTTCTAAAATTAATGGTATGTTAGGAAGGAACCTGATCAACTCTCTTTTTAACATTAAGTTATGTTTTCAGAAATCGTATGTCAAATATGTCACAAAATATTTACCTACATTACTAGAGCTTTGATCTGAGCAGTAAACTCAGCCTGACAGGATCTAGTCACTACGGTAGCAGGATAGACGAGAAATCGCGCCAGCTCATCTTTATAAACATTAACATAATTACATTAATCCATATCTTTAAATCACACCACCAATTCATCACAGTTATATAAGTGTAATCTAAATTAGGATAACAACCTTACTTCACTGAAAGAATCACCAAAAGTCTCAACCTATCTTTATCTATTTTTATTTATTGTTATTATGTTTAACTTATCATTTTCTAAAACATAAAACTAATAGTCAATTATGAGGGTTGTTGAGTAGGCTTAGTGTGTCCACGGATTGATACTCGATTCTTACCAACACTATATTACCATACGACAGTTACACTTGCCTTTTGTGTGTATGGTTTAGTATTAGTAATAACCAATTAAAACTTAATATGTGCAAAGAATCTATATCAAAATATATATACTATCCACACCCATCACTGCTCCACATGTGTTTCTTTCTGCACATTTTTTCACTTTTTGGTAGCATCATCTTGAGAACTTGATGTGCTCGAGGAAGAAGTCAGAGTGACTTGGACTGGTACATGCCTAACAAATCTCTCAATCTGTGTCTCCGCTAGTTGAGCATTGAGATTTTCAATCTCAAGTTGCTAAGTGGCAGACCTATCCTTTAATGTCTTAACCCGGGATTCAAGGTTTGAGACTCTAGAAAGTAGGTCTCTTATTGTGAGTTGCATACTTCCCTCATCTTCTTTGCAAGAATCACGGGGAGATGAGGTAACATACCTAGTATGTTCATCCTCACCACCAGATGTGGTTTCTTGGCACCATGGTTTCCCTTGCTTAATGATGTCTCTTGCAGAGTCATCAAGAGGTAAGGTTGTCGTAGATTCAGTCTCAGAGATGTTACCACTGTCCTGAGGGCCTATTGAGGCACCACCAGTAGTGGCAGCTGAATCTACATGAGTCCCCTCCACATCAGTGGGACTCATCTAAGTTTGGATTCCCTAATGGGAGCTAAAAATCAGAGGTTTCTCTAGGCTCAATTGATCCTTAGATGGGTGTTGTGGATCAACATCATGGCCTTGAAAAGACATGATTTCTTCAATAGTACCCATTAAAAGGTCAGTGAAAGATATGGAAGTTATCCTAATGACCCGGGACCTTGATCAATGTATAAACACATTGAGCCTATGATTGGGTTGTCTCTTTTTGGCTGCTCAGGGGAGTATAGTGACTCACCCCGAGGGCTTACAGTTTGGGTTTGGGGCTCATGGGATTGAGACTGAGGAGACTCAATACCCATATTGAGGTCTATTGTGAAGCATGTGGGACCTCAGACTGAGTGGGAGCCCATGTTTTCACTCTAGCCTTTTTGGATTGAACAGGAGGAACTTGTGTAACATCTGACCCATTTTCAAATTATGAACCCGAATCTATTTTTTAGAGTGTTTGTTTCAATGAACTAAATGTATTATGGCGAAGCTTAATCAATATTATCAATTATTCTTTTTCTTTTTAATTAAAACAATTGAACAATTATAATTAAAGTTTTTATGTATCAGTCTATATTAAATTATTATACTTAAAAGACTTATTAAAAATATATAAAAATTATAAACATCTTGTGAAATAAATAAATTTATTAAATTAAGTTTAGGGTGGAATGTGCCAAATGTAAAACTTAAAATACAAGTTATTTGCATAAAATAATAAGAGTTCTAAACCTCAGGGACCAAACATGTAAACTTTAAAAATCAACCCAAACTCCGCTCCCCCCCCCCCGTTTCCACCGCCGACCCCGTCTCCGGCCACTCTCCGGCCGAACCTCCGGCATCATCAAAGCAGTGTTTACCATTCGAATCACTGCAATTAAACCGGTCTACGCGTTGGCGAGACCGTTTCGAACCACAATCAACCTTTAATTGCGATGTTAATGGACGTTATAACACAGTCGAACCAAAACCGAAGACACCATCAAATTCTTAACCGTTTCTGCGCGACCTAAGTCGAATTAACCAAATTAAGCAAGCGTTAGGATCCCTGAAATCAATATGAAATCGAAACCACTCATTATTATGCCTTGAAAGATGTTTATTATTGTGAATCAAAACCGAAACTTCAAATCAAAATTCTCTGAATCGATCGACTAGAAACGAAGCAAATTGAATCTATTTAAGTAGATGCAAACACTCCATTCGACCTCTTCGACCTATTAGAACTCTCAATTTCCTCTAAAACACTCACTCATATCATAGTCGACCACCAACTTCACTCGATACCTGCAACTAGCCGTGACCCTCGTTCGAGACCATCTCAACAGAAATTGGGTTAGGGCTTCTCATCATCATCACCTAAGGAAGCTGTACACCCACTTAATTGGATTATTATCTCCAAAAACGTCCTGAAGCAGAATCATTCAGTCGCGACCATTTCTTTTCAATTCGTCATCGAAACATCTTCAATTCGGGTAATTTGATACATCACCATACACGTTTGTTCATGATTAACAAAAGCCCTATGATTGATGTGGCTAACAACATCACATTTGGGTTCAATTTGGGACTAACGAAATCTAGGGTTCTATGGAATTGGGGATTTGGTTAAGATAATGGTTTTCTTAATTAAAAACCAAACTGTAAACAGATCTGGGGCTTTGGCCCACTGGTAAATCATACCAAACTCACAGGGGAGACCCGGGTTCGACCCCGGTCCACCCCAATGTTTTTTTAAATGTTGTTTATTTAATTATTTTAATTACCATTAAAATAAAAAAAATCATTTTTGTTAGTTTAATCTATTCCATAACTTATTATTTAATTTATTATTTAAATTTTCTAAAAAAATAGAAAAGTTAAAAAAATTGTACATATTATATGTTATTAACAAAAATACATTTAGTTTCTTTAAAGACTCTAAATTCTTAAAAGTCATTTTAAATAAAATATAAATTCATTCAAATTATTTAAAACTTATCTAATCAATATTTATAAAATAAATATGTAAATGATAGTAAAATCACTAATGACTCATCATTATTTTCCATCCTAACTATGTAATACATTTAATCTATTCTATTCGGCTAATCTACTAAGTTTTAAAAACTATTGTTGAAAACCCCAAATCCCAATTGAAACCCTAGCTCATATCCAATTCCAATCATCACATCTAAGTACACTATTTTTAGGTTAATCCGTGAGGAAAACCGTTGAAGTCTAATCTTTCATATTATTCAAATCAAATTATTGCCAAGTGAGTATTTATAGCCCATTTTATGTGTTTTATATTTTGGGGAAATCATGTGATTCAATATTCAATCATTATTATTCTATATAATTCTAAATTCAATTCATTACATGCTATGTTATTACTTGCAATTATGTGTTCATAGTTAGATAAACTTGATAGTACAATCATTAATTCATGCAACCGCGATAACAATGATAGATCTATTGGTTTGACAAACCCACCCCATTTGTTTAGACACGTGGTGATTGAAACCGGAAATCATTCATTCTATAAGACTTCGTCTGAGAACCGAGTCAATTCAGTCATTAGGGTTGATTGTGTTGGGTTTTCTGTTATCATTCACTGTTGCATTTTAGTCTGGCATTGTCATGTGAATTGATTTGTTTTTTTTCAAGATATTTAATCAACCTATATATGTATATAAACCTATGTTTACTCACCGGCTAATGTGTTAGCTGACCCGTTACTTTTTCACATGATTTCAGGAAATGCTATTTAGTGGAAATTCTCTCTGCTCATATAGGATTGGACCTAGTAAAAAATAAAGAAGACAATATTATGTTTTATGGTTTTATTTTAATTGCGTTGTAATGTGTACTTAACTAGAATTATTCAATAAATAATGACTTTTAAATGTTATTTAAACGTATTTATTACCATGTGCTATGAACAATCAATTCACATTCGTCCGCCTCAATGATTCCGCCATCGGTCGGGGTGTGACAGATTGGTATCAGAGCGATGGTTATAGGGAATTAGGTTATTAGAAATGGAATTACCTAGACTATAACTAAGTACCTCATTCATGAGTCCTCTTATGTAATTCATAAGCTTAGATATGATTTTTAGTGCCTTTTATGCTTATACATGATTATATGCTTTATGTGATTAATTCTACACCTTGATTCTTGTCAATGCACATACGATTCTCAAATCATATCCAAAGGCATTGAATGCCTAAACCAAACGGTTCTCAAATTTTGAAGTTTGAATTGTTATCCATAGTTTTCAAATCTCGTCAAAGTTTGTATCACATGACTGAAAACATGCAATGCTGGAAGAGTGAGATGCCTGTATCTCGAGGTGTTCTGTCTAGGAAAGGTATTCATATAAATCCAAATCAACCGATGGATCCGTTTACCTTACCTGGGAACCCTTGGGGTGAGTGTCCGCTTATAGGTACGCATGTCTTCATTAAGGTTATGGTTGACCTAATACTTTGATAAGTCAACGTATTCGTTTTGGTTTGCTAACTGAACGTTTACACTCGTAACACCTCATTGTTATTTTAAACAATTTCATCAACGATTTTATCATTTTGAAATTTTATAAACCCATTAACCGATTTTCATAAAAGTTTTCTATACTCTTACAGCATGTCTTCTCGTCAAAACCGATCCCGATCTGGAAACTCTGGCCGTAAGATTGCTGCTATTGTAGCACGTGAAGTTGTTGCGGTCATCCAACTCTGCTTACCCATTTGAACCAAGGCAACAATGCTGTTCAAAACCCAGCTGCACCAAACCCTCCCCAAACTTGTACTTACAAGCACTTCAATTCTTGCAATCCCACTAAGTTTAGCGGGACCGAGGGAGCCACTAGACTCTTACAGTGGTTTGAGAGTATCGAGAACACTTTCCTTAATAGTGAGTGTCCCGATAATCTCAAGGTTCGTTATGCTACAAGTGTTCTTCAAAAGAGAGCACTCACTTGGTGGAACGGGGAGAAACGAACCCGTGGAACTGATGCTGCCCTAGCATTGACGTGGGATGAAGTCAAGGAACTCATGACTCGGGAATTTTGCCCGAGAAATGAAATCAAGAAGTTAGAAGCTGAGTTTTGGGATTTGACTCAAGAAGGTGGGGAGAATCTAGCCTACACCAACCGATTTCATGAGCTGAGTCTGCTTGTTCCTCACCTGGCTACTCCTCTATCCCGGGCTATCGAGAAGTACATCGGTGGTCGACCTATGCAAATTCAAGACACAGTGTGGGGTAGAAATCCTGCAACTCTGGAAGATACTATTCGTTTGGCTGCTCAGTTAACTGACAATCATGTCAAGGCTGGTACTTTGATCAGGAAAGGTGCTAAAAAGGTGCCCGAGAAACCTACAGCTGAACTACCTAAGGAGGACAAACCTGAACCTTTTCAAAACAAGAAGAGGAAGGCTAAGTCCCAAAACTTTGCTGTGGTTACCCTTGCTGTTCCAGTTAACCAAGTCGCACCAAACTATCAACCAGCCTCCAACAATCAAGTTCCGGCGAAGAAACCCTACACTGGAACTTTTCCGCAATGCAACATCTGCAAGTACCATCACCCTGCCAATTCACAATGTCGTCGCTGCACCAACTGTGGTCATTTCGGCCATACCTTTAACGTATGCAAAAGTGCAGCTAGAACTCCAACCACCGCACCTGTCCTTCAACATCCCCCTGCAATTACTCAGGGTCGTGCATGCTATCAATGTGGGGATCCGAATCATTTTCGCAACCGATGTCCTCAGCTTGTTAACACAGTGCCTACAGCTCAAGGACGTGCTTTTAACATCAATGCTCATTAGGCTCAAACCAATAACGATGTGGTGAACGGTATGTTTTTAATCAATAATCAATATGCTTCAGTCTTATTTGATACCGGCGCCGACAAAAGTTTTGTGTCCTTAGAATATTAGCCTTTACTTGCTAGTGCACGAACTAAGTTGAGAAAACCGTTTACAGTAGAAATAGCAGACGGGAAACCTATCATCATTGACTCTATTATTCCAAACTGTACCCTTAGCCTTAGCGAGCACGATTTTCCTGTTGACCTTACACCGATGCAACTGGGAAATTTCGATGTCATCATAGGCATGGATTGGTTATCTAAGAACCATGCTGAAGTTGTTTGTTTCGAAAAAATCATTCGAATCCCTCTTGCGCCCGAAAAGGTGTTAAACATCTATGGAGAAAAACCTTCCAAAGGCCTTCGACTCATGTCATGTACCAAAGCTCAAAAAAGTACCTTCGCAAGCACTATGTGGCTTTCTTAGCGCATGTCGTGAAAACGAATGGGAAGTCAAAGAAAATCGAAGATATTCCGATCATTCGTGATTTTCCGGAAGTGTTTCCCGATGACTTAACTGGTCTTCCTCCTGTTCGTCAAGTCGAGTTTCGTATCGACCTTGTGCCTGGTGCTACACCTGTAGCAAAATCTCCATATCATCTTGCACCATCTGAGATGCAAGAACTTGCTAGCCAGCTTCAAGAACTTTCCGATAAAGGTTTCATTCGACCAAGTTCCTCACCTTGGGGAGCCCCTGTATTGTTTGTAAGGAAGAAAGATGGCTCATTCCGCATGTGTATCGATTATCGGGAGCTCAACAAGCTTACTGTCAAAAACCGGTATCCTTTACCAAGAATCGACGACTTGTTTGACCAACTTCAAGGAGCTTCTTATTTCTCCAAGATCGATCTTTGTTCCGGTTATCATCAACTCCGAGTACACGATGATGACGTTCCTAAAACAACTTTTCGTACGAGATATGGTCATTATAAGTTCCTGGTGATGCCATTTGGTTTGACCAACGCACCAGCTGTGTTCATGGATCTAATGAACAGCGTGTGTAAGCCATATTTGGACAAGTTCGTGATCATTTTCATCGACGACATTCCGATTTATTCAAGGTCAAAATTTGAGCATGAACATCATCTTCGCTTGATTCTTGAGTTATTAAAAATGGAGAAACTATATGCCAAATTCTCTAAGTGTGAATTTTGGTTGAAAGAGGTACAATTCCTTGGTCACATCGTAAATGATAAAGGAATTCATGTGGATCCTGCAAAGATTGAGGCTGTAAAGAATTGGGTTGAACCTAAAACTCCCACTGAGATTCGTTTATTTCTTGGCCTAGCCGGCTACTATCGGCGTTTCATTCCTAATTTCTCAAAGATCGCGGTGCATCTTACTGCCTTGACTCACAAGGATAAGCCTTTTGTGTGGGGACCGGATCAAGAGAAAGCATTTCAAACACTTAAGCAAAAGCTATGCAATGCTCCAATCTTGACCCTTCCCGAGGGGAATGATGATTTTGTCGTCTACTGCGATGCTTCCAAGCAAGTTCTTGGTTGTGTCCTCATGCAACGAGGAAAAGTCATAGCCTATGCCTCAAGACAACTAAAAATTCATGAGAAAAATTACACAACACATGATCTCGAACTGGGAGCTGTGGTTTTCGCACTCAAAATCTGGAGGCACTATCTTTACGGCACCAAGTGTGTTATATATACTGATCACAAGAGTCTTCAGCACATCTTCAATCAGAAAGAATTAAACATGAGGCAACGACGATGGGTTGAGTTACTTAATGATTACGATTGTGAAATTTGCTATCACCCTGGAAAAGCGAATGTCGTAGCCGATGCATTGAGTCGCAAGGATTATGTCATACTGCAAAGTGTTACCATTCAATCCGAACTTAAAACCCGTATTCTCGAAGCCCAACACGGGTCAGTCACTGAGGGTAACATGTATGATGAAATGTCATGCGGCGCTAAACTTCGATGGAAACAAAACCTGATGGTTTGTTGTATTTCCTGGACCGTCTTTGGATTCCCAAACGCAATGTCCTTCGAATCCTCATTATGAGCGAGGCTCACAAAACTCGTTATTCTATTCATCCCGGTGCAGATAAAATGTTTATGAATCTTCGTAATCAGTATTGGTGGCCCGGCATGAAAAAGGATATAGCTTTGTATGTGTCCAAATGCCTCACCTGTTCAAAAGTTAAAGCCGAGCATCAGCGTCCTTCTGGGTTACTTGTTCAACCCGATATTCCTGTGTGGAAGTGGGGAGACATATCCATGGATTTCATTACCAAATTGCCTCGAACCTCCAGCGGTCATGATAGCATTTGGGTCATCGTAGATCGATTGACTAAATCGGCACACTTCATACCGATTCGTGAAGATTATCGAGTTGAGAAATTGGCTCGTATCTATATCAATGAAATAGTCAGCCGGCACGGTGTACCATTAAATATTATCTCTGATCGTGATGGTCGATTCATCTCCCATTTCTGGCAAAGTCTTCAATCGTCTTTGGGAACCCGACTCAATCTCAGCACAGCCTATCACCCCCAAACCGATGGTCAAACTGAAAGAACGATACAGACGCTTGAGGATATGCTTCGAGCGTGTGTCATTGACTTTAGTGGCTCTTGGGATTCTCACCTACCGTTAATCGAATTTTCATACAACAACATTTACCATACAAGTATCCAAATGGCACCATTTGAAGCTTTGTACGGCCGCAAGTGTCGATCTCCTATATGTTGGTCTGAGATAGGAGATGCACAAATCACCGGTCCTGAACTGATTCAGGAATCAACCGATAAGATTCATAAGATTCGCGATAACTTGCTTGCTGCTAGAAATCGTCAAAAGCATTATGCCGATAAGGGACGAAAACCCATGGAATACAATGTCGGAGATCTCGTACTCCTAAAGGTATCACCTTGGAAAGGGGTGATCCGTTTTGGGAAGAAAGGGAAGCTAGCACCTCGTTATGTGGGTCCATTCAAAGTGCTTGAGCGTATTGGGAAAGTAGCTTACAAGCTTGAACTGCCTCAAGAACTCAACAACATTCACCCAACATTTCATGTTTCAAACCTCAAGAAATGCCTTGCTGACGAGAACCTCCACATCCCACTTGATGAAGTTCAAATCGATGAATCCATGCACTTCATCGAAAGGCCAGTGGAGATCATGGACCGTGAAGTCAAACAACTCAAGCGTAGCCGAATACCAATTGTCAAAGTTCGTTGGGAGTCTAAACGTGGCCCAGAGTTCACTTGGGAGCGTGAAGACCAAATGAAATCCAAGTACCCTCATCTTTTTGTCTCAGTCTCCTCGTGATCAAATTTCGGGACGAAATTTCTTAAAGAATGGGAGACTGTAACATCCGACCCATTTTCAAATTATGAACCCGAATCTATTTTTTTAGAGTGTTTGTTTCAATGAACTAAATGTATTATGGCGAAGCTTAATCAATATTATCAATTATTCTTTTTCTTTTTAATCAAAACAATTGAACAATTATAATTAAAGTTTTTATGTATCAGTCTATATTAAATTATTATACTTAAAAGACATATTAAAAGTATATAAAAATTATAAACATCTTGTGAAATAAATAAATTTATTAAATTAAGTTTAGGGTGGAATGTGCCAAATGTAAAACTTAAAATACAAGTTATTTGCATAAAATAATAAGAGTTCTAAACCTCAGGGACCAAACATGTAAACTTTAAAAATCAACCCAGACCGTTTCGAACCACAATCAACCTTTAATTGCGATGTTAATGGACGTTATAACACAGTCGAACCAAAACCGAAGACACCATCAAATTCTTAATCGTTTCTGCGCAACCTAAGTAGAATTAACCAAATTAAGCAAGCGTTAGGATCCCTAAAATCAATATGAAATCGAAACCACTCATTATTATGCCTTGAAAGATGTTTATTATTGTGAATCAAAACCGAAACTTCAATCAAAATTCTCTGAATCGATCGACTAGAAACGAAGCAAATTGAATCTATTTAAGTAGATGCAAACACTCCATTCGACCTCTTCGACCTATTAAAACTCTCAATTTCCTCTAAAACACTCACTCATATCATAGTCGACCACCAACTTCACTCGATACCTGCAACTAGCCGTGACCCTCGTTCGAGACCATCTCAACAGAAATTGGGTTAGGGCTTCTCATCATCATCACCTAAGGAAGCTGTACACCCACTTAATTAGATTATTATCTCCAAAAACGTCCTGAAGCAGAATCATTCAGTCGCGACCATTTCTTTTCAATTCGTCATCGAAACATCTTCAATTCGGGTAATTTGATACATCACCATACACGTTTGTTCATGATTAACAAAAGCCCTATGATTGATGTGGCTAACAACATCACATTTGGGTTCAATTTGGGACTAACGAAATCTAGGGTTCTATGGAATTGGGGATTTGGTTAAGATAATGGTTTTCTAAAATAATAAGCAAACTGTAAACAGATCTGGGGCTTTGTCCCACTGGTAAATCATACCAAACTCACAGGGGAGACCCGGGTTCGACCCCGGTCCACCCCAATGTTTTTTTTAAATGTTGTTATTTAATTATTTTAATTACCATTAAAATAAAAAAAATCATTTTTGTTAGTTTAATCTATTCCATAACTTATTATTTAATTTATTATTTAAATGTTCTGAAAAATTAGAAAAGTTAAAAAAATGTACATATTATATGTTATTAACAAAAATACATTTAGTTTCTTTAAAGACTCTAAATTCTTAAAAGTCGTTTTAAATAAAATATAAATTCATTCAAATTATTTAAAACTCATCTAATCAATATTTATAAACTAAATATGTAAATGATATTAAAATCACTAATGACTCATCATTATTTTCCATCCTAACTATGTAATACATTTAATCTATTCTATTCGGCTAATCTACTAAGTTAACTTTTAAAAACTATTGTTGAAAACCCCAAATCCCAATTGAAACCCTAGCTCATATCCAATTCCAATCATCACATCTAAGTACACTATTTTTAGGTTTATCCGTGAGGAAAACCGTTGAAGTCTAATCTTTCATATTATTCAAATCAAATTATTGCCAAGTGAGTATTCATAGCCCATTTTATGTGTTTTATATTTTGGGGAAATCATGTGATTCAATATTCAATCATTATTATTCTATATAATTCTAAATTCAATTCATTACATGCTATGTTATTACTTGCAATTATGTGTTCATAGTTAGATAAACTTGATAATACAATCATTAATTCATGCAACCGCGGTAACAATGATAGATCTATTGGTTTGACAAACCCACCCCATTTGTTTAGACGCGTGGTGATTGAAACCGGAAATCATTCATTCTATAAGACTTCGTCTGAGGACCGAGTCAATTCAGTCATTAGGGTTGATTGTGTTGGGTTTTCTGTTATGATTCACTGTTGCATTTTAGTCTGGCATTGTCATGTGAATTGATTTGTTTTTTTTCAAGATATTTAATCAACCTATATATGTATATAAACCTATGTTTACTCACCGGCTAATGTGTTAGCTGACCCGTTACTTTTTCACATGATTTCAGAAAATGCTATTTAGTGGAAATTCTCTCTGCTGATATAGGATTGGACCTAGTCAAAAATAAAGAAGACAATATTATGTTTTATGGTTTTATTTTAATTGCGTTGTAATGTGTACTTGACTAGAATTATTCAATAAATAATGACTTTTAAATGTTATTTAAACGTATTTATTACCATGTGCTATGAACAATCAATTCACATTCGTCCGCCTCGATGATTCCGCTATCGGTCGGGGTGTGACAACTTGTTCAACCAGAGTAGATTGAACAAGAGTTCGCTTAGAACGTCTCTGATATGTATGTTTGGTGAGATGAGAAGGAAGAGTTGGCATTGAGGTGGTTATTGCTGGTGTAGGTTCATCACCTGTGGGGTCAACAGGGATGTCACCAGGAGCCATTAGCACAATCATATCTGGAAGAGGCCTGGTATGCTTCCAGTAAAGTTAGTGGACACCCTCTTTAGCACCTTGAAGATGGCCGGCCTCATGTGAGGAATAGGTATAGTAGCTGCACAGACAAGCTTACCTTGATCCACCTCATAGTTGATTATGTGTTGAATTAACCTGGGATACATGTAGAATGTGTCCTTTTGAAGGTTTCAAAGGAACTCTTTTGTTCTTTTGAATTTTCTTTGGCTTGTCTTCAGAAGCTATTTTCATTTCGGAAGAATGAGTTTCTTCCGAAATCAACTTGGCTTCGGAAACAAGCTTTCCTTTCCTCATCACTTGGACCATGTGATAAGGTCCAAATGTGAAACCTTCTTTAACTCTTTCTTTCTTAATATTATTTGCATGATGTGTGCTTGCAGGATTGTAGTAACAATCTTTAGCCATGTGGTTGTGCAGACCACACATTATGCATTCAATGTTAACCTTTGTGGGATGTGAAGACTGTTGTTTCTTACACTTCTTATCATCATCAACAGTCTTCCCCTTCATCTTCTGATCCTTCAGTAAGACATGAGTGCTGGTACTACACTCCTTTCCAAGATCAGAGTTTCCAACCACCTGGAATCCAGCTGAAATGAATTTTGCTTTGGGTCTATCTTCAGCTTGGACTCAGCAACTTTTTCGGCATTTTTTCTGGCTGCCTTCGCTCTATTTCTTCTGGCATTGGTGGTTAGGGATTGATCATCACTGGTGGGAATGGGTTGTTATACCTAGTCATTACCTGTAATGATCTCCATAGTTGCATCATTCTTCAACTCATGGGGTGGTGGGTAACATTTGGAACCTCTTGCTCTTCAGTCTCACATCTACCTTGTCTTATAGACTCATAAGAATGTGGTAGAGCTATTTCATTGGTTCCCAACCCACCTTTGTTTTGATAACAAATCTTTGAGTGGGAGGATGATGCAATAATGGCTTGGAAGTTTTGCTCTGAAATAGCATGCTTCCTGGCTTTAGCCTCAGCTATTACTAGCTGGGCCTGAGCCTCAGTCAATTTGAAAATTAAATCTTTAATTTGAGTCCTATAATTGGTGTGTTCATGTTTTAAAGAGTACACAGTTTTCTCTAACTCTTCAATTTTCATATGTAGTCAGATTCTGCCCTTTTAAAATCAGATTTAAGAATATTCAAAGACTCAATATCATATTTGATTTCCATATTGTAGTCCTGATACATTTTTACTTTAGCAATGCAAGCTGGAGTACAGAGGTGTTCAATTACCTTACTGTCATCAGTTCCAGCCACCAGTTCCAGCCATCAATGCTTGAGAAGGAGTCACATCCTGCACCATGAAGCTCCAGTCAACCTCTTGAGCAACAGTAGCTGTGTGTTGTTTGGTTTACTTTCCAGTGGTTTTGGGTGTGGTGGGATGTGTGGAGGCTTGAGTGGCTCCCGGATTGGATTTGGGAGCCTTGCATTCCCTAGCAAAGTGGCCTGGCTGGTTACAGTTGTAACACTTGGCCTTGGTCTTGTCAAACCCAAACTTGCTATTGGTTGGGTTTTGGGGAAATTGCCTTTCAATTCTCTTAAAGAACTTCTTTGCTTGGTAAGTTAGCAGAGCCATTTGTTGAACAATATCTATGTATTCAACATCATCCTGGCTAAAACATCAAAGCAAAACTGAAAATCACTAGAATACCCATTCCTTGAGAAAAAGGCATAGCTGTCTTGGAAGGGACTTGACTGAGCCTGTTGAGACCTTGGAGTCTCAAGAAAGGTGATGTATGGCCCAGAGGAACAGGATTGCTGCTGGGAGTAAGTCACGTACGGCTGAAGTTGAGGGGGTCTTGAGCCTTCAACGACCATTAAGGCGTTGCTAGCAGGAAGACTTGAGGGTCTGCTCACCTGGTGGCCTCTTTTGTTTTCCATCTCTACACGGTATCCATCAAGGATGCCATATAGTTCAGTCATAGTGAGAGAGTTCAAGTTCTCCGTCCTCTTGATAGAGACACAGTAGAAAGTCCACTCATTTAGAAGTGCACTCATGAACTTTCTGGAGAGATCTATCATCTCAAGAGTCATTCCCACAGATTGAAGTGATGAAATAAGATCCATGTACTTGAAGTATTGATGGCTAAGGGTCTCTCCAGCAATGTAAGTGAAGTTTTAAAATTGTTGCTTCAGGGAATCTTTCTTGGAGTCATTGGAGCTGGAATACATCTGAGTCAAAGCATCAAAGAGTTATTTGGCTGACTGGCAATGCTCAAAACGCACCATGATGGGGTTGGGAATGGCAGTGAGTAGCACACTCATTTTTTGCTATCAATATCCAGCCGCTTGTAGTCTTCATTAGAATAGTCTTCAACAACCTTCTCTATCATAGCACCATTTCCAGACGGTGCTACAACCTTTGGCTTGTAAGGGCCATTGGTGATAGACTTCCACATCTTGCTGTCTTGGTACCTAATGAAGCCTTCAATACATCTGCTCTAAGATCTGAAGTTATCATGGGTAATGATGGGTGCTTTGGTCATCGTCCCCATTTCACATTCAGATGATTTTTGGTTGAGGGCCATTTGGAGTGAGGTAAGTGTATAGGTGATGAAAAGGTTGATTTAGATGGTAAGATCTCACAATCAAGAGCCTAAAAAGCTCTGATACCAATTGTAGGATCGAGTTTGGTCACTCAACACAATTGTTGTTTTTCAAACTTACTAAGTCACACTCGGTTTGATTATGCAGAATCCCTTAAGAGTTGATAATAATATAATAAGTAAACAAAACACAAGAGAAAGGTTCTTAAGATACTTGTATATATTACTTCTCAACTCCAAGTATTACAAGACTCTTACAAGCCTATTTTTACTAAGTGTACAATGAGAACTATATATACTACTATCTACAGCCGGTTATACTTTGATGCCAGTTGGAACTTACGACTAAACAAATACTACATCGCTAGAAGTAAGGTATCTAAGATAAAATACTATCTTAGATTTGTTAGTCATGACATGTCCATGACTTACCTTTTGTCACCAACTAAAATTGGTAACTGTACTAACTGATAAAGGATGAATAGTGGAATAAAGTATGGTCAACTACATGGGCGTGGGAAAGCATCATGCAGTATCTCAGAGGTTGCAGCGGTTTGTCAGAGGAACCATACTTATGTCCACTGGTTCATAGTAGATTCTTCCGAAGGTTAATTGGCTTCGGAAGAACAAGTTCTTCCGAAGCCACTTATACTTCGAAAGAGTCTACTTCTTCCGAGACATGTGCTGATCTTCAAGACTTCATGCTTCGGAAGTCATTGTCTTGAAATCATCTAAGTGTTGAACTTCAGAAGAAGGAAGACTTTGTCTTCGGAAGTTAGAGTTCCTCTTCGGAAGTTCTTTCAGCCTTCTTCTTCAGAAGTGCAGCTTTTGTCTTCAGAAGCTCTTTCACAGTTGTACCAAAATTGTTTCTAAGTGTTTGTTTGGTTGCACCAGCCTTACATGATCTAACAGAGAGGAAGAGCAAGCTAAGGGGAGAGAGTTCAAGTGGGTCCCCAGGCTTCATGTAAGCTGCAATCAGGGCTGCCCCAAGCCAAATACTTAAGATAATGAGTTGAACGCAGCCAAATTAAACTATTTGGGGACCATAAACTACAACAAAAATGAACTCATCTCTTTTCCCTAATAAGAGTTCAATGAAGTAGCTAACACAGAGTTATTAAATGAGAGTAAGGAGGGAGAAGATGCAGAATTGCTTCTCAAGATTAAAGATAAAAGTAGCCAGAAAAGATTTACAAACATGCTACTACCCTCTTCCCAGTTCAAGAAAGCTCTGAGACACATGCTGTGACAACTAAACAATCTCATATAAACAAGAAAGTAGATAGACAAAACATGATGAGCTACTTGAGTGCCACAAGTCTCTATCGGGCATCTGTACTTCTTTTCTTATCCTATGAACACATAGAATTTGAGTATATAAAGAAAGTTTGGAGTGCCAGTTGTTAAAATATTAGGCTTCCTCATCTTAGTTTTCCCGCATCTCTCTCTTAATAAATGATATTTTTAATTATATTATTTAAAACATTAACATAATAAAAAATGGGTGTTGTAAAGATTTAAAAATTATAGATTTTTATAACTAAAAAACAAACATTAAAAAAGAATATAAAATATAAAACTTTTCTTAAACACTTTTTTTAACACACAAGTTTTAAAAAGTGTTTTTAAGTATTATAAAGCAGAATAAAAGATAATTTCATTAAAAGAAAGTCTAAAATGATATTATTGTTGTTTTACTTGAAGTAATTTATTTGAAAATATTGTTTTATAATTTTTTTAATTTTTATTACAAACTATTTGATATTTTTATCTATTTAACATGTGTATCACACGGGATACTAAACTAGATAAATATGTATATATATGTGTGTATATATATATGTAGGGGAGGGTTCAAATGAGAACCACCTTTTTTTGTGAGAACTCTAGGAACCAATCTCAACCACTCATTTTGTATCACATGCAAATCACATGTCATTTCCCCCTTTTTTTTAAAACGTTCATAACTTTTTTTCCCGACATCATTTTTTCAAAAAAAATTCACCATAAAATTCAGTATTTTTTTTATCTTTCCAACGCCTACCATATTGATATACTTTTCTAAAACAAATCGTACATCCGTTGTTTACATATGTGTAAATCTAGTTATACACATGTGTAGTACTGGATTTACACATGTGTAAATCCGATATTACACATGTGTAAAACGAATTTCGTTAAAAAAACGGGAATTTTTTTTTTTATAAATTTTTTTATTTTTTATGAAAGAGGGAAAGTAGGGGAACATTTTTGTGTTTTTATTTTTTATTTATATGTTATTTTTTGATTTATAAATTTTTTAAATATGTTTTTGTTAATTACAATTTTGCCATTAAGAACTAGTGGTTGAGATTGGTTCCTAGAGTTCTCACAAAAAAAGCTAGTTCACATTTGATCCCTCCCCTATGTATGTATGTATATATATATATATACATATATATATATGTACACACACACACACACACACATATATTATATATATATATATATATATATATATATATATATATATATAATATATATTATATATATATATATCATATGTAGTAGTATTATATTATATACTATATGTATATATATATATATATGTGTGTATATATATGTATATATATATACGTTATATATATATATATATCATTATATATATATCGATATATATCTCTATATATACTATATCTATATCTATTTATCTATCATAGATCTATCTATATATACATATATATACATCCATATATATAGATATATATACATGCATATATATACACACACTATATACATACTAATTCATATATATATACATATATATATATACACATATATATACACATATATTATATATGTATATATATATATATATATATATATATATTATATATATATGATATATATATACACACACACACACATATATATACACACATATATATACACATATATACACACACACGCCTATATATATATATATACACACACACACACACATATATATATATATATACATATATATATATATAGATATATATATATATATATATATAATATATATATATATATATATATATATATATATATATAATATATATATATATATCTATATATATATATATATATATATATATATATATATATATATATATATATATAGGGGATGGATCAAATGAAAACCATGTTTATAATTAAAAACCATGAAAACCACCACTACCCAATCACATAATTTATTAATGATTTAATTTTCTAATTGTTTAAAGTATATTTAAGTAAAATTTAACCATATTTTTCACGGTAATTATATATTTTTCATATAAACTCCAATTAACGTCGATGATGACAAAATGACTTACGTATACGTAACTTGTAGGAGCTACATGTACGTAACTCTTAGTTGTACACTTAGTATTGTGTACTTACATATACATAACCCATACATGTATGTAAATCTTAGTTGTACACATTCTAACACATACTTACATATATATAACCCCTGGTTTTCATGGTTATTAATGATAAATGTGGTTTTCATTTGATCCCTCCCCTATATATATACATATATATACACACATATATATATATATATCACATATATATATATATATATATATATATATATATATATATATATATATATTATATATATATATATATATATATATATATATATATATATGTATATACATATATGTATATATGTATATATATATATACACATATATGTATGTATGTATATATATATACACATATATCTATATACTATATATGTATATATATACATATTGTATATATATATATACATATATGTATCTATATCTATCTATTATATATATCTATATATTATATATATATCTATATATATATATACTATATATAGGGGAGGGATCAAACGAGAACTAGTTTTTTTTGTGAGAACTCTAGAAACCAATCTTAACCACTAGTTCTCAATGGCAAATTATAATTAACAAAAACATATGTAAAAATTTATAAATCAAAAATAACATAAAATAAAAAAATAAACACACAAAATGTTCCCCTACTTTCTCTCTTTTATAAAAAAATAAAAAAAATTTATAAAAAATAAAAAAATCCTGTTTTTTTAACGAAATTCGTTTTACAAATGTGTAATATCGGATTTACACATGTGTAAATCCAGTACTACACATGTGTATAACGAGATTTACACATATGTAAACAACGGATGTATGACTTTTTTTAGAAAAGTATATCAATATGGTAGGCGTTGGAAAGATAAAAAATACTGAATTTTATGGTGAATTTTTTTGAAAAAATGATGTCGTGAAAAAAGTTATGAACGTTTTAAAAAAAGGGGGAAATGACATGTGATTTGCATGTGATAAAAATGAGTGGCTGAGATTGGTTCCTAGGTTATAATAAAAAAATAAGGTTCTCATTTGAACTCTCCTCTATATATATATATTGTAACACCCGGAAATTTATTATTTTGAAGCCGACGAAGAAAGAAAGAAATAAAGTCCAAAGTCGAGGGACCAAACTCGCCAACGAAGAAAAGTCGGGAAAAGTGGTGATATGTGTAGGGAGAGGGCAGCCCACTCTCCCCACACTTCACAAAATTCAGCCACCAAAGAAGAGAGAAGAGAGAAAGAAGAGAGAAAGGGAGAAAAGGGTTGATTCGGGTGATTCGGGTGTCCAAATTCGTCGAGTAGCAAGCCAAATCGAAGCTCTTGTCTTTGTGCTCGATTGTGTGAGTTCTAGGACCCCACTTTTACTTGTTTTCAACTGATTTTGGGGCTGGAAGATGTCAAAACCCGTTTTATGTGTGTGTATGTTTGACCCATTTGGGTGTGATGTGTATGGTGTGTTTAGAGTATGATTTCGGGCTTGTGTGTGCTTGTATGGTGTTAAGGTATACATTCCTAAGGTCCAGGAGGGTTGATTTAGGCTTAGAATGGGTTTGGATGAGCTTGGAGGCCGAAAATGGCAGATTGGGTTCGGGATGAACTCCATTCTGCATCAGCTAGGGCTAGGCGACCGAATGAAGGCCATACGGCCGAATGAGGGCGATTGAAGGTCATTCGCACGATTGGGACTCAGTCGCACGACTGGGAGTCCAGTCGCATGAGGGATGTGCGACTGAGGGTTCAGTCGCATAAAGGCTTAGTCGCATGAGTCCATACGCATGAGGTTAGTCGCATAGGTGCCCATTCGCAGTAATCCCATTCGCACAAGGTCCATACGCACGATTGGATGTTCATTCGTATAGGTGTTCAACCGCATGAGTCCAGTCGCATGATGTTCAGTCGCATGGAGGCCATGCGACTGAAGAGTGTCCATACGCCCGAATAGGGCTGTTGCACTCGAATGAATGTGTAGTTTGACTTCTGGCCTTCGGGGTAAGGTGCAGATGTAAGTTTTGACGTAATGTAACCCGTAAGAGCATGTAAGATGAATGTTATGGCCTTAGAGAACATGTAGGGCATGAGAATGATGATGTTGCATGACTATGCATATTATGAATGTATGACGTTGCCCTGTATGATGTTGATGATTATGTTTAATATGTTCCTTGTTATGATGTATGTGTATGATTATCTTTCTTATGGCTTTACGTATTATGACGAATGAAATGAAGTATTATGTAATGTAAAGTGGAAAGAGATGACACGTCTTGCATGCATCGGATAACGGGTCCTTCTTTGTGATTGACCATTATGTGGAACCTCTACCGCTTACCCTTAGTACTGTGGCATACGTTTAGCTGTTCATTTATTGACTTCGGCCCAGTGGCTATGACCGTCGGTTATTATTAGTACTGTGGCATACGTTTAGCTGTTCATTTATTGACTTCGGCCCAGTAGCTAAGACTGATTGGTTAACCCCAGTACCGTGGCATACGTTTAGCTGTTCATTATTGACTTCGGCCCGGTAGCTGCGACTAATTGGGGTGTAGCATATGGTACTGGTATGGATGATGTCCGATGCGCAAGTAAGTAAAAAGGAACGAACGAACGAATGAATGAATGAAGAAGATAATAATGATATTATCTATGCGTACGTATGATGTGTGATCACGCTAAAGTAACGAATGGTTTTATATGAAAGTAAAGTATGTTTTATTATTAAAACTAGAACTCACTCAGCAACGCTGACTTTCATTGCATTTTCCAGTTGGCAGGTAAATGATTGCTGAGGATGGCACGGCGAAGCTACTCAGCTCTTTTGGGATGGCATCCAATTATATAGCTTTTGTGATGTAATGCAAACATGAATTTGTAACCGGATAATGATGTATTATTTGGCAAAAGTATTTATAATGAAATGTGAATGTTATATTTTATGAGCGATGAATGACCAACTGTAGGCGTCCCGGGAACGGGGCCTTACAAGTTGGTATCAGAGCCAAAGTTTAAGTGAAATGGGTAAATTTTCAAAATAAACCTTAACTTAAACTGAGAATGGGACGGAAAGGGATGGGATGCCAAACTGAGTAGCTGCGTGCCATCAGGTATTTTCTTAAAGTTAACCGGTTTATGTGCGCATGGTATATGTTATGTGTTGTATGTAGATTTGAATACTGATGTAGTCAGGACAGGTAATACTTGGGGTATGAAGAGTACAGTAAGTGGCTAATCACAACTGGCCACTGTAATTAGGGACTTACTATACTTGACATAAACTGAGTTGTTTCCTTGAATGACCGTGTTGGTGTTTGAATCTTTCAGTGTGTTAGAGAATGGCTGGTGGTAGATCTTCTAGAGCTTCTAGGGGTGGAGGCCGGGATGGCCCTGTTGCTGAACCACGCCCTAAGAGAGGAAGGCCGAGAGTTGAGAAAGAGGTTCCTGCAGAACCTGAGACTCCTCATCCAGAAGCTGGGGATGAGAGTGCGAATTTGAGGGCCTCGGTAAAGGAGGCTGTTGTTGAGGAAGTGCATCAGGTCATGCAGACGATCTTACCGTCTGTGGTGACCGAAGTCATCAAAGCTGTGAAGGAGGGGGAACGCAAAGAGAGAAACCGGGCCTCGGGGGAGCGACCGGAGCCTGAAACGATTTTCTCCGATAATGAGGAGGAAGAGGAAGAGGAGCCTGTGCGGAGGTGGCACGAGGCTGTAACTACGGGGTATTTATGCGATGTAAGCCCCCTACTTTTGACGGTAATGGCAATGCTGCCGCTGCTCACCGATGGGTGAGAGAAATGGAGGCTGTTCTCGACATCAGCGAGTGCCGAGAAGATCAGAAAGTCAAGTTTGCCACCCACTCCTTCGTGGACTCGGCACTATGCTGGTGGGACAACATTGTCCAAGCAGAGGGTAATCGGGCGATCGGGCGAATGAGGTGGCCCGAACTGAAGAAGATGGTGATCGAGAGTTTTGTCCTCATAGGGAAATGGATAAGATTGAGAGGGAGTTCCTGCAGCTGGAGGCGGGATCCATGACACACCAGCAATATACTACCAAGTTCAAGGAGATGGCACGGTTGGTGCCGGATCGGTGACGCCTCTTTCTCGAAGATCAAGAGGTACATTCAGGGTTTACCGGTGGATGTCCGCCGGCATATGATCGCCGCCCGGCCAAGTACGTTTAGGTCGGCAGTTGATCTGGCCGGAAGACTTTATGATGAGAGGGGAGTGGTGGTGGTTGAAGCGAATAGGAAGGGTGGTGGTGATCGAAGCTGGAACGGGAAGAGGTTTGGTCGGGGTGAGGCCTCGACGGGTAACAAAAGGCACGGGTGGATGACCGCCGCGTGGCCACACCGGGAGCAGGGTCGAGGAGATGTGGTAAGTGTGGAAAGGAGCATGCGGGAGAGTGCAGACTGGGTTTGAACGTGTGCTTCAAGTGTGGGAAGACTGGGCATATGGCGAAGGATTGCCTGACGGGCAAATGTTTTAACTGTGAGGAAATCGGTCATATGACAGGGATTGCAAGAAGCCGAGGGCCGAGAGTTCAGGGGCGAAGAGGACGGGAGGTGATGGACCGAGGGCGAGTGCCAGGGCATTCACCATGACACAGGAGGAGGCTAGGACGGACCCTGACGTTGTGTCCGGTACGTTTCTGGTGAACCAAACTTTAGCTTCTGTGTTATTTGATTCTGGTGCTAGTAGGAGTTTTATTTCTGCTGCTTTCTGTGCTAAGCTGCCTGTTAGTAGTAGACGTGTTGATGCGCCCTTTGATGTAGAAACTGCCATAGGTAAGTCTACCAGGATTTCTGAGATGATAGAGAACTGTGATGTGGAGCTCGAGGTCATAAGTTCCGTTAGACCGTTTGTGATGACCTTAGGTGGTTTTGACTTGGTTCTTGGGATGGATTGGTTAGCGGACTTCGAGGCGAACATTGTGTGTCGCAAGAAGATGATTCGGTTGTTGGCGCCTGACGGAAGTTCAGTGACAGTGTATGGTGATCGGTTACTACGATTCCGAAAGTGATCTCGATGGCGTGGCGGGAAAGTGTATGAGGCGTGGATGTAGTGCCTACTTGGCCTATGTAAAGGATGTGGACACGCCAACACCACAACTAGCCGATGTACCGGTTGTGTGTGACTTTCCAGATGTGTTTCCAGAAGACCTATCAGGAGTGCCACCTGACAAAGAGATTGAGTTTCAGATTGATTGATACCGGGTGCCCAACCAGTCGCCAAGGCACCGTATCGGTTGGCTCCGACCGAGATGAAAGAATTGATGGAGCAGTTGCAAGAGCTGCTTGATAGGGGTTCATTAGACGAGTATCTCTCCTTGGGGTGCTCCGGTCCTGTTTGTAAAGAAGAAGGACGGTAGTATGAGGATGTGCATCGACTACCGCGAGCTGAACAAGTTGACAGTGAAGAACCGATACCCCTTACCGAGGATAGATGATTTGTTCGATCAACTTCAGGGTGCCAGTTGGTTTTCAAGGATAGATCTTCGATCTGGTTACCATCAGTTGAAGGTGAAGGAGCAAGACGTTCCTAAAACAGCTTTCCGTACGCGCTATGGTCACTACGAGTTTCTTGTCATGTCCTTTGGCTTGACCAACGCGCCAGCTGCTTTTATGGATTTGATGAACCGTGTGTGTCGGCCTATGTTGGATAAATCAGTGATTGTGTTTATTGATGATATCCTGATTTACTCGAGGAGCGAAGCAGAGCATGCCGGTCACATTCGGGAGGTTCTAGAGACGTTGAGAAGGAGAAGTTGTATGCAAAATTCTCCAAGTGCGCGTTCTGGTTGCGCGAAGTTCAGTTCTTGGGTCACGTGGTGAATCCTGAGGGATTATGGTGGACCCGGCGAAAGTGGAGGCGGTTATGCAATGGAAGTCACCAAAAACGCCATCCGAGATTCGCAGTTTCTTGGGTTTGGCGGGCTACTACAGAAGATTTATCCAAGACTTCTCTAAGATTGCTTCTCCACTGACTAAGTTGACCCGAAAAGATGTGAAGTTCGTATGGGGTCAAGCTCAAGAGAAGGCGTTTGAAGAATTGAAGGCGAGATTGACTCAAGCTCCTGTTCTGTCATTACCCGATGGAAGTGAAGATCTGGTGTTTATTCCGATGCTTCTTACTCGGGGTTGGGGTGTGTGTTAATGCAGAGAGGAAAGTTATAGCCTATGCATCCCGACAGTTGAAGGTTCACGAGGTCAATTATCCTACTCATGACTTGGAGCTAGCAGCTGTGGTCTTTGCATTGAAGATTTGGAGGCACTCTGTACGGGACTAAGTGCACCATATTCACTGACCACAAGAGTCTGAAGTATTTCTTTGAGCAGAAGGATTTAAACATGAGGCAAAGGCGGTGGTTGGAACTTATAAAGGATTATGATTGTGAGATTCACTATCACCCGGGCAAGGCCAATGTGGTGGCTGATGCCCTTAGCCGGAAGGAGAGGCCCGAGCCTATTCGGGTGAAAGCCTATCAGTTGATCATGACCTCTGATGTAATGAAGCAGGTTAAAGATTTCAAGATGAGGCATGAAGGAAGATCATCTTAACTCTGAAAGAATGAGAGGTCTGGTTGGAGAATTGGGTGAAAACACGCTCGGTGTTAGAACCCGATTCGATCGTGTGTGGATTCCTCGTTTTGGGGATCTACGGGTGAAGATAATGGATGAAGCTCACAAGACTCGGTACTCCATTCATCCTGGTGCCACGAAAATGTATCATGATATGAAGAAAGATTATTGGTGGCCGGGCATGAAGCGCGATGTGGTGGAGTATGTGAGTAAGTGCCTTACTTGCTTACAGGTGAAGGCCGAGCATCAAAAGCCGTATGGGAAGATACAACCTTTGGATATACCGGAATGGAAGTGGGAGCACATCACCATGGATTTCATTACAAAGCTGCCGCGTACTCCGAAAGGGTACGATGCCATATGGGTGATAGTTGATCGTTTGACGAAGAGTGCTCACTTCCTACCGATCCGCGAGACATATTCATCCGAGAGGTTGGCTGATCTGTTCATCAAGGAGATTGTGACTCGTCATGGTGTGCCGGTGTCTATCGTGTCGGATCGCGACACTCGGTTTACATCTAAATTCTGGAAGAAGTTCCACGACGCTATGGGGACGAGGTTACATATCAGCACGGCTTATCATCCCCAGACTGATGGTCAGTCAGAAAGGACCATCCAGACGCTGGAAGACATGCTTCGGGCATGTGTGATTGATTTTGGTGGAAGTTGGGATGACCACCTACCGTTAGCCGAATTCTCATATAACAACAGTTATCACGCCAGCATTGGCATGCCTCCTTATGAGATGCTATACGGTAGGAGATGCAGAACACCCGTTTGTTGGGGTGATATTGGTCAGAAGGAATTGGGGAGCGTCGAGGTAATCGAGGCTACGACTGAGAAGCTTGAGAAGATCAAAGCCTTCATGAAGGCAGCCAAAGACAGACAGAAGTCGTATGCTGATAAAGGCGCAGGCCGATTGAGTTCCAGGTGGGTGACCGGGTTATGTTGAAGGTCTCACCTTGGAAGGGCATCATTCGCTTCCGAAAGCGGGGCAAGTTGAGCCCAAGGTATATAGGCCCTTCCGAATCATTGCTCGAGTAGGAGAGGTGGCCTATAGACTGGAGTTGCCAGATGAGTTAAGGGAATTCACCCGACATTCCATGTATCTCATCTAAGGAAGTGCTTAGCAGATGAAGATATGATTGTCCCATTGGAAGATATCGAAGTAGATGAACGGCTCAATTATGTGGAGCAACCAGTGGCAATCATCGCCGAAAGGAGAAAAGGCTAAGGAATAAAGTGGTTCCTCTTGTGCGGGTACAGTGGAAGCACAGGAAGGGATCCGAGTCAACGTGGGAGACCGAGGAAGAAATGAGACAGCACATCCACGTTTGTTCGAAAAATAACAGGTTTCGGGGACGAAACCTATTTAAGGGGGGTGGACTTGTAACACCCGGAAATTTATTATTTGAAGCCGACGAAGAAAGAAAGAAATAAAGTCCAAAGTCGAGGGACCAAACTCGCCAACGAAGAAAAGTCGGGAAAAGTGGTGATATGTGTAGGGAGAGGGCAGCCCACTCTCCCCACACTTCACAAAATTCAGCCACCAAAGAAGAGAGAAGAGAGAAGAAGAGAAAAAGGGAGAAAAGGGTTGATTCGGGTGATTCGGGTGTCCAAATTCGTCGAGTAGCAAGCCAAATCGAAGCTCTTGTCTTTGTGCTCGATTGTGTGAGTTCTAGGACCCCACTTTTACTTGTTTTCAACTGATTTTGGGGCTGGAAGATGTCAAAAACCGTTTTTATGTGTGTGTATGTTTGACCCATTGGGTGTGATGTGTATGGTGTGTTTAGAGTATGATTTCGGGCTTGTGTGTGCTTGTATGGTGTTAAGGTATACATTCCTAAGGTCCAGGAGGGTTGATTTAGGCTTAGAATGGGTTTGGATGAGCTTGGAGGCCGAAAATGGCAGATTGGGTTCGGGATGAACTCCATTCTGCATCAGCTAGGGCTAGGCGACCGAATGAAGGCCATACGGCCGAATGAGGGCGATTGAAGGTCATTCGCACGATTGGGACTCAGTCGCACGACTGGGAGTCCAGTCGCATGAGGGATGTGCGACTGAGGGTTCAGTCGCATAAAGGCTTAGTCGCATGAGTCCATACGCATGAGGTTAGTCGCATAGGTGCCCATTCGCAGTAATCCCATTCGCACAAGGTCCATACGCACGATTGGATGTTCATTCGTATAGGTGTTCAAACCGCATGAGTCCAGTCGCATGATGTTCAGTCGCATGGAGGCCATGCGACTGAAGAGTGTCCATACGCCCGAATAGGGCTGTTGCACTCGAATGAATGTGTAGTTTGACTTCTGGCCTTCGGGGTAAGGTGCAGATGTAAGTTTTGACGTAATGTAACCCGTAAGAGCATGTAAGATGAATGTTATGGCCTTAGAGAACATGTAGGGCATGAGAATGATGATGTTGCATGACTATGCATATTATGAATGTATGACGTTGCCCTGTATGATGTTGATGATTATGTTTAATATGTTCCTTGTTATGATGTATGTGTATGATATCTTTCTTATGGCTTTACGTATTATGACGAATGAAATGAAGTATTATGTAATGTAAAGTGGAAAGAGATGACACGTCTTGCATGCATCGGATAACGGGTCCTTCTTTGTGATGACCATTATGTGGAACCTCTACCGCTTACCCTTAGTACTGTGGCATACGTTTAGCTGTTCATTTATTGACTTCGGCCCAGTGGCTATGACCGTCGGTTATTATTAGTACTGTGGCATACGTTTAGCTGTTCATTTATTGACTTCGGCCCAGTAGCTAAGACTGATGGTTAACCCCAGTACCGTGGCATACGTTTAGCTGTTCATTTATTGACTTCGGCCCGGTAGCTGCGACTAATTGGGGTGTAGCATATGGTACTGGTATGGATGATGTCCGATGCGCAAGTAAGTAAAAGGAACGAACGAACGAATGAATGAATGAAGAAGATAATAATGATATTATCTATGCGTACGTATGATGTGTGATCACGCTAAAGTAACGAATGGTTTTATATGAAAGTAAAGTATGTTTTATTATTAAAACTAGAACTCACTCAGCAACGCTGACTTTTATTGCATTTTCCAGTTGGCAGGTAATGATGCTGAGGATGGCACGCGAAGCTACTCAGCTCTTTTGGGATGGCATCCAATTATATAGCTTTTGTGATGTAATGCAAACATGAATTTGTAACCGGATAATGATGTATTATTTGGCAAAAGTATTTATAATGAAATGTGAATGTTATATTTTATGAGCGATGAATGACCAACTGTAGGCGTCCCGGAACGGGGCCTTACAATATATAAGAATATATGGATATAAGAGATATGATATATATAATATATAATAGTAGAGAGAGAGATTATGGATAAAGATACATATAGAGAGAGAGAGAGATTAAGATATACATTGATACATATAGAGATTATAGATAGATATATATATATATACATATATATATATTATATATATATAAATATTAGAGATGAGATAGATATATAGTAATATAATATATTATATATATATATATATATAGATATATAGGGTAGGGTTATCTTGAGAACCACCCTTTTTAGTGAGAACTCTAGGAACCAATATCAACCACACATTTAAGTCACATGCAAGTCACATGTCACCTTCCACCTTTTTTTTAAAAAGTTCATAACTTTTTTCATGACATTATTTGTCATAAAAATACCATTAATTTCATTATTTTTTTTATCTTTCACAACGCCTACCATATTGATATATTTTTTTAAAAAAATTCGCACCGTATTTACAATGTGTACAATTAGTACATACATATGTGTGAATTCTGTTTTACACATGTGTAATTCCAAGAATTACAATATGTGTAAAATGAGTTCGTAAAAAAAACGAGATTTTTTTATTTTTATAATTTGTTTTTTTATTTTTTTTAATGGTAGAGGGAAACAAGAGAAACACTTCTGTGTTTTACTTTTTTTTATTTTTATTATTTTTGATTTTATGATTTTTTGATTATGTTGTTGTTAATTACAATTTTACCATTGAAAATAGTTGTTCACATGGTTCCTAGAGTTCTCACAAAAAAAAGAGAGTTCTCATTTGATCCCTCCCCGATGAACATATAAGATATAAGGAGATAGATAATATATATTATATGATAGATGTAGAAGATAGCATATATATATAGATATAGATATATCATACAGATATAGATATATAATTAATATAATTAGATATATATGATATATATCTATATATATAGATAATATATATATATGATATATTATAATAATTATATATATATAATATATATATATATATATATCGGGGAGGGTTCAAATGAGAATCACTATTTTTTGTGAGAACTCTAGAACCAATCTCAACCACTAGTTTTCATGGCCAAAATGGTAATTAACAAATACATAATAAAAAAAATTAAAATGAAAAATAACATAAAAATAGAAAAAATAAAAACACAGAAAATGTTCTCCTAGTTTCCCTCTTTCATTAAAAAATTTTAAAAAAATATAAAAAATATAAAAAAAACTCGTTTTTTTTACGAAATTCTATTTACACATTGTAATACCAGATTTACACATGTGTAAATCCAGTATTACACATGTGTATAACCAGATTTACACATATGTAAACAATGGATGGACGATTTTTTTTAAAAAGTATATCAATATGGTAGGTGTTGGAAAGATAAAAAAAATACTAAATCTTATGGTGAATTTTTTTTGGAAAAATGATGTCGTGAAAAAAGTTATGAACATTTTAAAAAAAAGGGGAAATGACATGTGATTTGCATGTGATCAAGAATGAGTGGCTCATATTGGTTCCTAGAGTTCTCACAAAAAAAGTGAGTTCTCATTTGAACCTTCCCCTATATATATATATATATATGTATATATATATATATATATATATATATATATATATATATATATATATATATATATATATATATATAGGGGAAGGATCAAATGAAAACCATACTTATAATTAAAAACTATGAAAACTCCCATCAACCAATCAAATTTTTTTTCTATGGATTTTTTTAATTTTTTACTTAAAAGGTTAATATGGTAATTTTAACATTCTTTTAATTATAATATATTTTTAAAATCCTGATTTCTATCCTTATTTATTAACTAATTTTCTCATCATCTTTATCATCTCTCATCATCTCATTTGATTTCCTCTCCAACCCTAAAAGGTTAATATGGTAATTTTAACATTCTTTTAATTATAATATATTTTTAAAATCCTGATTTCTCTCCTTATTTATTAACTAATTTTCTCATCATCTTTATCATCTCTCATCATCTCATTTGATTTCCTCTCCAACCCTAAAAGCTCTCCCAAACGACATATGAGTGATGGTTTGTCTCACTTGCTGCATCAAAATACATATATTAGAGGCCATCAATTTTGTCATTTTGTTTACATGGCTGTTTTAATGGTAAACATTTCTATCTTGAAATTATGATCACACATCCAATATATCATTTCAAAGTTTCGCTGAACAAAGAATTTTTTTAAACATTTAATTTAAAGTTAGTGATAGTGCTTTTCAAAATTATTTATTACTTTCTTGTAT